>CABHPP010147452.1:13799-39899 GCA_902168425.1 Peromyscus attwateri
AGGAAGGAAGGAAGGAAGGAAGGAAGGAAGGAAGGAAGGAAGGAAGGAAGGAAGGAGAAAAAAGATGGGTGATAAGAGAAAAACCCCAAAGCCTCAAGCATACTAGGATGACACTCTATCACTAATTTCCATCCTCAGCCCAAAGATAATGGAATTTAATGCATGGAGTTGGGTACTCACAGAACTCACTGGAAGGGCCAGAGCAACAAGGGCTTCCAGAAGTGTTGAGTATCATGATCAAAATATCTAGAAGAGCAGCTCAGGTGGGCATTCGGAGGCCTCTCCTAGACTCAGTGAGTTAAAACTATACACTCTAGTGTGTGGAGTTAACAATACAGTCAATATTGTTGCCCACAGCACCGCTGCCTCCTCCCACCACCCAAACTAGAGATTGGGCTGTAGGAGTCTGATGCCGGAAGCCTCGGTGTCTCCATAGGTCTGTGTAGTATGAGAGGCCCCCGTCTCCTCCAACTCCACACTTCCGAGAGGTACATCTCACAGAGAAGATTCTCATGCAGAATCCCAGCAAAAGCTCATCTGCGGAGTACAGTTTGGTGATGTCTTGCCTTCCTGGAGTAAGGTTTACCAGAAGGAGGAAACCGATGCTGAGTACCACTATGCACCTCCATTAAACCACCCCATAAAGAAGTATGAAGATTAAACACACTCGGCTTACTGCAACCCATGATAAACACCAGGAAATGTTAGATATTAGAGTTTGTACATTAAACTGAATTAACTCCTCAAACTAAGTGTACTGTGGAATGACTTGACAAACTCAGACCAAAAAACAGAGAATGGAATGAAATCTAGACAGACCTGGGACATTAGCTAAGAAACTGTGACACAAATGATTTGGAAAAAGAGAGTGGAGGTGGGGAGAAGAAAGAAGGGAGGGAGGGAGGGAGGGAGAGAGGGAGGGAGGGAGAGAGGAAGGGGGGGTGAGGTTTGATCCAAGTATGAGAAGACTTGGTAAAATAAATGGATAGTTTAACAAAGGCACTAAACATCTAATATGGTAATAAGAGGTGACAGGCTCAAAAATGATAACAAAATCTCTCTCTCTTTAGTGATTTCCTACCATCTGGTGAAAGCAAATAACCAGAATTCCACATGAGCTCTCCTGGCTTCTCAAGCTCTATGTGGATAAGCATGTCCACAGCTGATTGAGCCCAACAAGGAAATCTGCAGGCCTCTCCCAGAGGATTCCTGACCCTAGAGACTCCATGTTCTCTCAGCTACCTTAGCTATGGCTTCTGCTTCTCCTCACTTCCTGTCTATTCCACAGTGTGGCAGCCAGGCTCAGACTGCTGCTCCACTCAGGAGGAATGCATTGGACACAGGAGACATTTGTAGCATTTGGGAGGAGGGGGGATATAGTACTACAACTGCCTTCAGACAGAGTAAGTACTGTGTTCCCCCCATTTAAAAGAACCTCAGCCCACCCCAGGCGTTTAGTGTGGTTCTCCACGTACCAAGTTCTGCACTCTCTTAATCTTGGTAGATTCTCTCTCTACCTCCTTCATTTCTCCTTCCTTGTGTTTCAGGAGAAAGACACACACACACACACACACACACACACACACACACACACACACCACTATTCCCCAAATTTCTCATTTTACACAGAGTACTGGGGTGCCTACTTTGTGCCTTGAGTTCTTTTTTTCTTAAAACATTCTCTTGAAGGCTGGCCTCAGTTTGGCTTGCTGAGATATTTTATTGTTTTTGTCCTTTTTTTTTTAAGTGTTTGAGACAGAGTCTATGTGGACTTGACTGCTCTGTACCTCTCTATCTAGACCAGGTTGGCCTCAAACTCATAGAGAACCTCCTGCCTCTTCCTCCAGAATGCTTGGATTTAAAAGCATGAGCCATCATACCCAGATTTATTGTTGTTTTTGAAAGATATCTTCCTTTTTAAAAGGAATTCTGGAGCCAGTTACTAAAGCCAGAAATATTTCTCATCCCATTCTAAGACATAAGAAGTTCAAAAGATAGCCCATGAAATACTGACCCGAGGAGATCAGGGAAGTTGGAAAGGTATGACATGAGGCAATGTATTGGTCACAGTAAAGGGTGGGCTATAGCACCCCATGATGAACGTCATCACCTGTTCAAACTGTCTCACTACTCTCTTTTCTATTTGGTTGTTAATTTTTGGTTTTCCTAACTAGCAGCCAAATTTTCAGCCTGTCTTCCTGCCCACATTTTGAGAGCAAATATAGGCTCTTCCTACGTGTTAGATGAACGAACGCACACCCCACCTAGGAAGTCCTAGCTTGGGGCAAGAACTGGTAATCCACACCAATCCATTAGATGTGCATAGCAATTCCTTCTAAATGTCTGGCTTATGGGAAGGGAAGCCAGGAAACAAACAAACAAACAACAATAACAAAAAAAAAACCAAGAATGATAAAGGAAATTAGCAAAGACAGTCAAAATAAAAACATCTATGGGAGAAAGGGCTTAAGATATAAGGACATGTTGTCAGGGGTCAGGGACATGGAAGGCAGGGTTTGTAGCAGGACAACAGGAAGGAGAGTTGGTATGTGTAGCGGTGTCCCTCAGGCTGGTGTAACTACTGGTGAACTTCCTCCATACAAGTAGCAGATATCTGCATACACAGAGAGGTCAGCCTGCCAACCCCAGCCTAATTGTCAAAGACACAGTTATAATACAATAATATAATAATACATTATTATAGATGGGACACAAAAGTTGTGCGATGATATGAATGAGAATGCACCCCCAAAGTGGGCTCGTGTGTTTAAGTATTTGGTACCCAACTGGCAGAACTGTTTGGGAAGGATTTGGAGGTGTGCCCTTATTGGAGGAGGTGTGTCACTGGGAACTGGCTTTGAAGTTTCCAAAGCCTACTCCATTTCCTGTTAGCTCTCTCTGTCTCATGATTATGTATCAAGATGTGAGCTCTCCGCTACTGCTTCAGCAACATGCCTGCCTGGCTGCCTGCTGCCATGCTCCCCACTCTGATGGTCATGGACTCCAACCCTCTGGAACTGCGAGTCCATATTAAATACTTAATTTTTTTTTGTAAGTTGCTTTGGTTATGGTTTTTCATCACAGCAATAGAAAAGTAGATCCTTTTCCTGCTAAATACTTTGTATAATTTTCCTAAAATTTTCTTTTCCTACAAAGTTAGAATTGCCGTGTCAATTCAATTCTTCTTTGAGATGGAAGACTCTGGGCATTTTAAGACTAGGAACCCAAGGCGGGCGGGGGCAGTGTTGCGGGCAGCTGACTTAACTCAGTGACTCTGTGAATATGTCTCAGGGCCTTTTGCATTGTTCTTGCTATGAGCCAGTTGTTCCATTGGAAAGATTTTTGTGGGTTGTTTTTTTTTTCAGCTCTCTGAAAGGCTTGGTGCCCATCAGAGAGCTCAACACACTGGTGGCAACACTGGTGGGCTAGTGCTCCAATCCAAAGGCAGAAACTCATGTTAGTACAGCATTTGTTGACAATTGTGCCTGCACATCAAGAAGAATTGACTCTAGGAGGAAATTCGGGGAGGCAAAAGGATAGAGAAACAAAGAAGCAGAGAGACTACTGAGACATCGACTGTCTCATGGCTGGATGTGACCAGAATGTTCACATTGTGACTGGATGTCAGAGTGGGAAACGGTCTGTCTGTGGTGATCTTCAGACAAAGAGAAGATACAGTCGCTTAAAATTTTAGTTAAAAATGAACCCTAAAAACCTGCAAATGAAAACAAATGACAAAATACTGTTTTCTGGAAACCAGACTCACGGCACTTGACAGAGAAAAACTGCTCACCATGGAATGCTTAAGTAGACCTGGATCTTACAGCACACCAGTGCACGTGTCCCCTAGGGCCCAAGGAGGTGTGAGGTCCAAGCTCTGATGCCAGGGAAGGAGGACAGTCACAGGAGGCCGGGAGGTCAAAGAGATTTTGAGAAGCCGTGGGCAGACGAGACATGTTTTATTCATCGGCTCACACAACAGGCTGCTAGGCAGACAGCCTCCAGCAAGCACCCGGGAATATGTTGGCACACACAGGCCACACACAAGCAGGTAGAGGCATGCATGGAGACTGGTACACAGGCTACACAAAGTTCATAGGCACACAGACAGACACACACAGGTAGGCTGGTGAGGTCGAAGACTCTGGGTCCAGTTAAGGCTAATGTCTCTGACCTCGAGGTCATATTCATACAAAAGTGGCTTCTGACCAAAAAATAGTTACATAGACAATTTCCTCACTGTTTACTTTGGGGTTCCCTGGAGATCTGGTGTTAGCCATTTTGTGCTGACTCATAGCCTCCAGGATATCTAACATCAGCCATGTTTTAGCTGACTCATACCAGATATCCAAACCAGTGCCATCTTTTCTAAACATAAACTGACCTCTATGACCTTTTGTTTCCAACAGGCCACCTCTACACAAACCAGTTGCATGGCCAACACATAAAGCAAGGTTTCCCCAACGTGGATATGGTGTCCACATGGTGCCCACGGCCAACTGGTAACAGAATTCTTTTCTTCTGAGTTTAAGGACTCAAAACCTTCCCCAAAACATGCTCTAAACAGCTAAGGCCAATCAAGTGTTGAATAAACTCTCAGTGAACAATGGATGATAACCTTCTTAAGACAGACCAAGGCAATAGTGAATACTTGACAAGTCTTCTCTGATGATGTGTGCTCCACACACAAGTCATGAAACTGCTTCACAGGAGAACACATACAGGAACCATAATTTTTTTTTTTTTCGGTTTTTCAAGACAGGGTTTCTCTGTGTAGCTTTGCGCCTTTCCTGGAACTCACTTGGTAGCCCAGGCTGGCCTCGAACTCACAGAGATCCACCTGCCTCTGCCTCTGCCTCCGGAGTGCTGGGATTAAAGGCGTGCGCCACCACCGCCCAGCAGGAACCATAATTTAAAGACTTGAGGCTTTCAGGCTGGGGAGATGCCTCAGTGGTTAAGAGCACTGGCCGCTCTTCCAGAAGATGTGTTTAGTTTGAGGTACCTGTTGAATATCTAAGTAGACATGGATGATCTAAACTACAGAAGCTGGAAACAGGGAAATGAGTTTAGGACTTACAGCATGGTGGCTAAAGACTTCGCCCTGAAGATGATCTCTTAGGAAGTGAGAGAGAAAAGAGAAACGCATGCACTGAGACCTGGGGGTCTTCAACATGTCAGGGTACAGAGAGAAGGAAAAGCAGAGAATCCGGCATCTAAGAGGAGAGGCCTTTAAATTAGGAAATCGTCAACAGTTGGCAATGCAAAACCAAGTGAAGAAACGAGGGGGAAATGTGTGGGTGATACCGAAAGGTCAATTAGAAGCTGAACATTTACCCTTGGTACTGACGAAGTGAAAGTCATTGACTGCTTTGACAAAGATAAATGCAGAGTAGACATACAACCTTTTTTTTTTTTTTTTCACCCTACTTAGCTCCAACTTGCATTATCTATTTGTAGAACAGTAACTACAAAGACCTGATTGGAGTAAGTTATAAAGAGATCTGGAGTTGCTAGCCTGAGAAGAGATAAAATATCAAAAGGTTTCTAGGAACTATAACATGGCATGCAGACAATGATAAATTGGGCTCAACTGCTCCCTGTGGTAAGAATTATTTATCCTTAATAATTAAGACTTGTCAGTATTGCTAAGTGTGTGATTCATAGATCAAAAGGGTCAACTGATGACAGGCAGATCACAGCAGAGGAAAATCTTAAGAGCACATGAAGGACACAAAAATAAAGTTTCCCCTGGTGGCTGACAAGCAAATCTTTGATGTAGAATTGAGGCACATGTAAATAAAAGAATTAAGTGTTTGTAGGTCAAAGTATAGACTACCAATAATTGGTTATCTTCAAGCTTTCAGTAACATTTGGCTAATCAGAAAACTATCGAATCTCCTGGTAGACTAGTAAATCTGGTCATCATTTTAGGTCAACATAAATTACAGCTCATTGATGCAGCTAAATAATTCCTTAAGATTATTATTGAGACCAAGGCACAGTGGTATGCGCTTGGATTCCCAGCTACTCAAGAGACTGAGATGGGAGGATTACTTGGGCCTGCAGGTTTGAGACCAGCCTTGCCAAAGGGAGACCCCATGGTTGTGTATCTACCCTGTATGTGGTGATCTGAGCCAATCTCTACCAGCTTAAATCTTTGTCTGATGAACTTGAAGTTCTTTAGTAACCTCCATCCCAATGGGCAAGAGGCAAAGCATGTACTTAAAAACATCGAGCAACAGCACCTTTAATAAGTCTGTTTGGCTTGAACTTGCCCTCTTTGGGATACTCTCCTGTCAGACCTAGCCTCCTTTCCTCTTCCTCCCAAGGTTAGCATTGGCTGGAAGATAACTTGGGCTGTCCAAGGATTTGGAGGGTGATAGGTCCCCATCTGGACCTCTGGTTCCTTGCCAGCCTGGGATGCTACATGGCTGTTTTGATCTTGTCTCTGGCTGACAACCACTGATACAGTTCCAGCTTTTGAAAAATCTGTTTTAATTGGTGATGGCTTCAGCTGCTGGTGGCCGGCCTGATATGTGCATGTCTCTGTGGCTGGGGTTGCCCTGCTGCCAGTTCCTTCTGGTGGCTCAGTACAAGGGCTGGAAACCTCCCTTCTCAACCTCTACGCATTAGCAATTCTATAGAGCCAGGGCACCTCTGACTCCTCCCAGGAGGTCTGACTCACCATGTTTGGGGGGAGTTAGTGGACATATCTCATATCCCTTTCTCTCCCACAGCCTTTTCTAGGAACATAGAAAACCAAGAGTTCTTCCCTTGTCGATCAAGACTAGTAAGCGCAGAAGGTCTCTGTCTTTCCTGCCTTGCCTGGCACTCTGCCCTCTCTGCCTTGCTTTTGGTGGTATTCTGATCATCTCAGAGAAACAAGGACAAGCCCTTCTGTCTCCTCAAACTCACCTGCTGTCAAGTCAAGCAACTCTCTTCCCTCACCCCCTGGGGCTCCAGGCTACAGACACAAGGCACACTTGGTTCTTCTCCTCACCTTTGTCCAGGTCCAACTTCTTGGTTCCCATAGGCTGTTTCTCCTCCACCTGTGGACTTCCCACAAATAACTCCTCCTCGCCATGATGATTTGTGTGTTCCTTTTCGTGAGGCCTCAGTGGTCGTGGAAAATTAGGAAGAAAAATGCCAGGGGGTATTTTTAAAAAGAAAATACTATTTTATTTTTTCAAAATGAGTTTCTCTGTGTAGCCCTGGCTGTCCCAGAACTTGCTTTGTAGACCAGGCTGGTGTTGAACTGCAAGAGATCCACTTCTGCTTCCTGAGTGCTGGGATTAAAGATGTGTGCCACCACTGCCTGCTAAAAGAAAATACTGTAATTGTTTCCCAGGAACTGAGTACATAGGGATTACTTATCTTCGGTGACCTTACAAGTGATGCTACAGTCTGTCCCAAGGTCACCTTAGCCCATCAGAGAGCTGGTTGGGGAGTTGAGCTGGATGTGGGGCAGCACAAGAAGTCCCCGTGAACACTCGGTGCTGTGTGATTTTTTTTTTTTTTTTGAGAGGATGTGAACAAGGTCTACTCACCCTGGATAGAGTACCACTGGCAGACACAAAGAAATGATTCTACCTAAGTGTAGCTTAGTGAACCAGTGAGTTCAACCGGGGTTACCTAGAGAAGCGTGAGTGGGGGTTCCTTATAAGAACATGAACAACTTATGAGTGACTATTGTTAGAGTTCTGCCCTCACTCCAGCTGCATGACCGCACATGCACAGTTCAGGAGTTAAGCAAAGGGTCTTGCGTCTACATCATCAGTGTGCGCTGGTGATTACTTAGCACTCACTGCGTGGTCACGTGGTCACGCAATCTGCACATGCCTGGCATAGTTCCATACGCTCACTTGTGCCTTAAAGAGCCGAGACTCAGACCCCACACTCTCTCTCTCTCTCTCTGTTCTGTTTTGTCTCCCCCAGGCCTGGTTCTTCTGCCCCCACCCTTCTTCCTCTACTAAAGCTCTGATACTGATACTGGGTCCTGTGGTGACCGTGACCTCTCCGCTGTAACCACCTCTGGTAATCAGCGCTGCTTATCATTCTTTTTTTTTTTTTTTAAAAAAGATTTGTTTATTATTATGTATACAGCATGTATGACTGCAGGCCAGAAGAGGGCACCAGATCTCACTACAGATGGTTGTGAGCCACCATGTGGTTGCTGGGAATTGAACTCAGGACCTCTGGAAGAGCAGTCAGTGCTCTTAACCTCTGAGCCATCTCTCCAGCCCTGCTTATCATTCTTACAACTATACCATTGAAGGAAAAAAATATCTCCCAGCATCCACAAACTGCTTACAAATCTTGAGGGGGGGCGTTGTACGCCATTCACACTTAACAACCATTAAGTGTCTAAACCCTTGGCTATGGTAGAGGCCTTGTGAGCCCCTCCCCTCTTCATGATGGAAAGTTTACAGGCCCAATCTTGTGCAGGTCTTCTGCAGGTAATGCCAGCTGCTGAAGTTGACCATTCAAGAGGGCAACAGCCTTTTCACATCCAGAGGATGGAGTCCTGCAGTCCTCTGAGATGGAGTGGTAGACTTACAGACAGGGAGGAATGTCACAATGGCCTTGCCCTGAGTTTGGGCTTCCTGGAGAACCCTGAACAGCATTATGTGAAATTAATTCCTCTTTCCTCACTGAGCCCCACTGCCTGGAGTGAAAGGAATTTTGGACTGGCAGTCATTTCGCAAACTGATAGATGCGAACTGCCTCTGCTCGGTGGAAAATCTCCTTTATTACCCACATCTTTTTGGTTGTTAGCCTAGCCTTTAATGTCTGAGCCATCTCTCCAGCCCTATTACCCACATCTTGCTTTCTGCTGAAATGCTAACTAGTATGGGACATGTTCTTTAATAGCTTTCCAGAAAGGAACTTGAGCCTTCAAGGTCCATTTAGGCTTTTCCTGGTGGAGGAATGTCCTTGCGCAGAGCTATGTGCCTGTAGCTCGTTTTTCAATCCTTTTCCCCTAGGTGTATGCTATTGCACAGTCTGACGTTCCAAATATGATCTGGGAAATTTGATTTCCTTGCTTTCTGTTCATCTTCCTTCTTTTATTTAGTGGGCTAGTTTAATACAACAGCAAAAATAGAAAAAAAATGAAGAAGACATGCATGTCCTTATGTTCACACATAGAGCACATATGACATGTGTATATGGGTCTGTGTATATTTATATGCAGACATACAGCAGATACAGTGTCTTTATAAGATATAGGTATGGCCAAGTATGGTGGCATGCACCTGAAATCCTAGCACTTGTGAGACTGAAGCAGGAGAATCATGAATTTGGAGCTAGCCTAATCTACATAGTGAGACACTGTCTCAAAATGTGAAAATAAATAAAATATAGGCATGTAATTAAGTATGTTTGTGAACAGATGAAAAATATACAAATATTTGAGTAAATAAAAACATCCCAAAGCTCATACTTGGTGTAAGCTGGACCACCCCCCACTTGATTAATACAGTGTTTTGTGTGACTGATCCATTGTGTGCACTGTTCCCTTCATCTGAAATCTTCTGCCAACCCCTTCCAGCTGCCAAACTCCTAGTCACTCTTCAAGACCCAGCTCAAAACCTGCCTCTTCATTGTGCTTCAAGGCTCCTGGATTTCATGAAAGTGTTACATGTGTGCTTTGGTTATGCTATATACCTGTCTCCCCTCCTAGACAATGAGCTCTTTGAGTACAAGAACAGGTTCTCATTCATGTTGGCTCTGCCCCAGACTCTGCCCCTGGGCACATCCTAAGCACTCAGTAAACATTTTATGAATGAGTAAATGTGGTCCTTGCATAATAATTAAGATTTAGCTGTGATGGATGTTGAAGGACTCTCCCAGCCCGGAGTGGGAAGGGATGTTGAGGAAGGTCCATTTTCCCAAGGCAAAAGGAATCTAAAGGACAACAGCTTGCTTTGGGTGCGGGAGGGGTGTGTGTGTGTGGAAGACATCTAAGTAAGTAGTATGGAGTCACTCCTCCTTTTTTTTTTGGTTTTTCGAGACAGGGTTTCTCTGTGTAGCTTTGCGCCTTTCCTGGAACACACTTGGTAGCCCAGGCTGGCCTCGAACTCACAGAGATCCGCCTGGCTCTGCCTCCTGACTGCTGGGATTAAAGGCGTGCACCACCACCGCCCGGCGAGTCACTCCTCTTGTGAGGAGCTTTTGTGTCTAAACCTTTTCAAGTGGACATGATCAAATCATTACTCTTTGAGAGAAAAATATAAAAGAGGTCGTTCTCTTTTGAAGATAGTTATGTGGGTAATGGTTTTGAAGTTGGTTTCTTCACTTGCCACATGATCTTGACAGGCCATACAACTTTTCTGGGCCTCAGCTTCATCATTTAAAAAATATATTTATTTTTACTTCATGAGCATTAGTGTTCTGCCTACATGTATGTCTGTATGAAGGTGTTGAACCCCTTGAAGTTACAGACAGCTGTGAGCTGCCATATGGGTGCTGGGAATTGAACCCAGATCCTCTGGAAGAGCAGCAAGTGCTCTTAACCACTGAGCCATCTCTCCAGCCCCCAACTTGATCATTTATAAAGAGACAGAGGAACGAGAATCCTACCCACATTATGCTGTGAGGAGACAGTGAGAATGTTCACCTGACGTGTTGTGTCTGCTACTGTGAGCCAGGGCCTGATCAGAAAAATTCCAACTACTTTCAAGTATTTCATATAGGAGAAATTTAATGACTGGGATCTAGAGGAATGGAAAACCATAAAGGTATAGAAAGGAAATCCAGATCTCAACAGCAGTGACTACTCTCCCCAAGAGAGAGGCAAGTGTGACAGAGATGAGCTGGGGTCACCCAACTTAAGGAAAGCACATCCAGCTATACCTGAGCAGGCAAATCCTCTCTGCTGAGCACATGCCACCCTCAGCAGAGAGGAAGGGGAAGTGCACATGGCACACTTAGGGTCCCCTCTCCTCTGCCAGCCTTCTCTTACAGAAAGGCTCAAAGAGATATCTCATTGAGTAAGAGTGCTTGCTGGAGCAGCAAGAGGAATGGAGTTCAAATCCCCAGTGCCCACATAAAACCTGTGCCTGGCTGTGCATGCTTGTAACCCTCAAGTTATGTTTGGGATGGGGGTGGATACAGGTAGATTCCAGACACTCACTGCCTAGCCAGCCTAGCAGAAACAGTGAGATTCGAGCTCAGTGAGCTACCCTCTCCACACAATGCCCCCACCCTCCCCACACACACACCAAAAATTAGAAAAGGTAGAGAGAGAGAGGGGAAAACATGTGATATCCTCGTCTGGCCTCTCAATGCATAGACATAGACACTTGCACTACACACACACACACACACACACACACACACACACAACAAAAGCAAAGCAACAGAATATAGAAACAGACCTCAAAACCACACAACTCGTCATCACCATCAGCAAGGATTCATTTTGGCCATGAGTCACAGGAAATTCAAAATAACAGTCACTGTCTTAGCTACTTGTCTAGATCTGTGATAAACTCTCCATGCATGACCAAGGCAATTTGTAGTAGAAAGAGTTTCTATGGGGCTCACAGTCTCAGGTGAGAGTCCATGGGAGGGAGCATGGCAGCAGGCAGGCAAGCATGGTGCTGGACGTGGTGGCTGAGAGCTCAGATCTGAGACACAAGCGTGGGGACAGAGAGCTAAATGGCGATGGCACGGGCTTTTGAAACCTCAAAGCCCACTCCCAGTGACACAACTCCTCCAACAAGGCCACACCTCCTAATCCTTCCCAGGTTCACCAACTGGGGACCAAGTCTTCAAATCTATGAACCAATGGAGACCATTCTCATTCAAACCACCCCAGCATCTTCAATAAGATACAGGGTTGTGTCTCTGCTACCTAAGGAACCCAGACAGGAGACTTCGGGTTGTTACAGCCTTAGGCCTGTCAGAGACCCTGGTGTCATCCTCTCTCCACTCCTTGTTTGTGCCCTTGAGCCCATGGACCAAAATAGGTGTCCTTGTGTTTCAAGGTACAGGATGGTGGAGTCAACAAAGAGTGAAGAAAAGCACTAGACACTGTCTGAACAAGTAATCCATTCTGAATAGTGGCTTGTAACTCACTACGGGATCATAAAACCATTGTCACAGATAATTTCCAGAAAATGGAATCAAGTTGAAGATACCTGAGTAAGTCATGTGCCAACGGTATTTCTGCATAAAAAAATGGATTTTATGGCTGTATTTGTGAGTGTATGTGTGATGTATATGTGTGTGTGTGTGTGTGTGTGTGTGTGTGTGTGTATGTGTGTGTGTTATGTGTGGTGTGTGTTTGTAGGTATTCTTGGGAGAGGGATGTTGTCAAAAACATTCAAAACCACTGTTATAAAGAAAGTTCCTAGAAACTGCCTACTTCTGTTTCATCCATCAGACAGATTTTGGTCACATGGGTATTCCAAACTGTGCCAAAGACCAGGCAGTGTTCTCTTTGTTAGAGGCAGCCATTCCATGTGCCCAAAAAATAAAGAGTTTCTTATTACTTGAAAAGTTGAGGATAGAGGCAGTTGGGGTACAGCTAAAAAACACAGTGCCAGGCTCTAGGTTCAATCCTCAGCACCAAAAACAGAGGAAGGTGGGCCATTTGTGTTTAAGGACAGCCAGAGTTCCTCCAGCATATGACAATTGCTGATATCATCTGCGGCTGTCACCACTATTGGATATTACTGACTATAAGACGTCTCATTCAGTAGGTAAGTCTTTGATAGTTTTGCACAATGATGACAAGTTGGTGCCCCACAAGGTCTGTGTGAATCCCGCTTTGTCTTTCAGTTGTCTTGTCTGTAAAGTGAGGCTAATAATAGTGTTTTCTTCGTCATGTTTTTGTAAGGACTGAATGAGGGTGGGAGTTCGGATGTGTAACAGACCCATCCGTGTTCCCCCAAAAGAACTCACATTGATGCTGCTGGCTGTGGTCATCAACCAAGACCTGAGGGCGCCTATAAAAGAGAGTGGCAACACGGAAGGATGCTGCTCTTAGCTGTGTCTATTCTGATGATGGAGAAGTCACTAAGTCTGGAAAAAGTTTCTTCATAGTAGCAGAAAAGACCAGGAGTCATGGCTGGAGAAATGCCTTCGTGCATTTGCTGCACTTTCAGAGAACCCAAGTTCAATTCCCAGCACCCACATCAGATGGCTCACAACTGCCTGTAACTCCAGCTCCAGGAGATCCAATGTTCTCTTCTAGCCTCCAGAGGATCCTCACATACATGGCTTGTATACACAGATGCACATATGTGTAAATAAAAATAAATATTAGGGGAAAAAAGACCAGAGTGAGAAGCACAATGCTAGCCAGCAGTGAGAAATAATGTAGAATAACAGAAGTTCAGAGGAAGCCAATTCAGAGACACTGAAAGGACTGGAATAAAGGTAGAGTTATGCACAGGGCTTAGTGGGCCCCCACATTCATTCACTGACTCTTAGATTAATGAATAATCAAAAGAGGGAGGACAGTGAACTTAAATAATTTCTTGACTATGCCATAAACTTATTTTTATCCTGTTGTTAATACTGCATGGAGCGAACAGGGGTTTTTATGTAAAAAGAAATTACATTTAAGTTGAATGCATTGTTTCATTAAAATCGCACAGCTTTTTCTTTTGCCTTCTGCATATTATGATTAATCTCTCTTTTTAACACTAATTAAACACCCACCATGTGCTAAGTGGTAAGCAGGGCATGTGAATAAGATGGCTTTCACAGTGCTGGGCAGAAAACTCAAGGAGTAGGTCAACGTGAAAGGTGAAGGACTTGAGGTTTTAGTACTAATCTTACTGACATACTATTTCCAGGGAGAGTTGTAAAGGTTCCTTAACTGGAAATATCAAAGCAGAATTACAACTTCATCTATTGAAGGAGAACGTGGACAGCTTGCCTGTATTGACTGTGATATTTCTGAAAACATTTACTGCTCTCTAGAATATGTTCATTCACTCACTGATGTATTCCTTGACTTATAAAGTTCCCACTTGCTGCTGAGAAGTAAGGTGTTAAAGGGCTAAAAACAACTTGTTTTCCCCCTAAACAAGAGGCTGCAGTTTAGGAAGACAGCTGTGGCTGAGATGAGCAATGGAGAATAAAAAGGTGGTGCCCATCAGAGCCTAAGCCAAGTCAGCCCAGGAGGCACATACCTTACCAGCTCCCAAGGGGAAGTGATTCTAGCTGAATCTTCAAAACTCAGAGGGCCTTACTGGTCAGGTAGAGCAACTGGGCTGAGACAGGGTGGGAGAGGACCGGGGGGGGGGGGGGACTCAGACATTGGGGAAGCTTGCTTGGACTGGGCACAGGATGGAGCCTCACACTGGCAGGAATGTAGACAGAAGTTTTCCTGTGTCCCGCAACCATTTGGTCCCAAATAAACACACAGAGGCTCGTATTAATCACAAGCTGTTTGGTCTGTGGCTCAGGCTTATTGCTAGCTAGCTCTGACATCTTAAATTAACCCATTTCTATTCATCTATATTTTGCCGTGCATTGCCGGTCTGCTGGCATGTTGTTCCTTGGGCAGCTGAATGGCATCTGCCCTGACTCCACCCTTCTTCTCTCTGTATCTCTCTTGGATTTCCTGCCTGGCTATAACCTGTCTTACCATAGGCCAGAGCAGCATCTTTATTAACCAATGGTAGCAACACATATTCATAGCATACAGAAAGACCATCCCACAGCAGAGGACAGTGAGGAAAATAAGGAGATATGTCTGGATCCAGGCTCAGAAGCACTTGTGTACTTAAGATTTTCTATTTTATCCTTAGAAATAAGACAAAACAGAAAAAACATGGTATCCTTGTTCAACACTGGAGAGATGAAATGACATTCAGGTTCAGCAAGATAATTCAAGATTGACTCTAATTTCATCCTTGACATCCTCAGGTTGCCCTTGTATAGCTCCTTTCCCGAGAGTGGCCGGGTAGGAGCAGGTCTGCTTAGTCAGTACTGTGAGCTGAGGGTAAGGATGCAACACCAAGATACCTAGTACCAGAGAGAGAATTATCCACATACACACGAGGCGGCATACTGAAGAAGTGAGTCTAACCTGGCTCATCAAACTTAGGGGTACTGAAGTTGGGAATCTAGGGTCAAAAGTAAATTTAAACAGGCCAGGGAAAACTAGGGTGGTGAATGGCAGTGTAAGGAAGGTCCTCTGCACTTGTTTTAGAAGCTTCCATCTCCTGAGTTCAATAGTTCTGAGTTCAAGGTGTTACTTAGGACTTAAAAAGTCTTGACCCCTGGGGCCAAATTATGATGCTCTGTAGATAGAGCCATACAGTAGAAAATTTGGGATTCTCCAGTGTTGTGGGACATCAGTGCCAAAGGAACATTGCTCTGAAGTTGCCCTGTGTGGTATCCACTTTATGTAAAATTCCTCACCTGGAGTTATGTATTTTCCCAGCAGCTGGCTCAGTGTCCAGCCTAAGCACTAAGCAGTAAGCTCTTACAGACAGAGAGTGAATCTGTGATGAAGCAAAATCCCCGGTATGAGTGCAGAGTGAAGAATTTTTAAGAAGAATCTGGTTTTTTCATTTGCTACTAAGTCATTCACTAATAATTCGAGTTCAAGAGCTAGGTGGTAGTAGTGCATGCCTTTAATCCCAGCACTCCATTCAGGAGGCAAAGGCAGGCGGGTCTCTGAATTTGAGGCCAGCCTGGTCTACAGAGCAAGCTCCAGGACAGCTAGGGCTACACATAGAAACACTGTCTTAAAAAAACAAATATTATTATTATTATTATTCAAGTTCAAGTCATCCAGGTGATATTGATAAAACATAAAACTTATACCATTAGTGTTTCTTGTTGCAGGATATTTGTACACTGTGTGAAGATGTGTTGCTGTGATTGGTGTAATAAAGAGCTGAACAGCCAATAGCCAGGCAGGAGAGTATAGGCGGGACTTCCAGGCAGAGAGAGAACTCTGAGAAGAAGAAAGGCTTGTTTCACCAGCAAGATTCAAGGGAAGCAGGACGTGCAGTGTGGAGATGAGGTAACGAGCCACGTGGCAGAACATAGATTAAAAAATACGGGTTGATTCAAGTTATAAGAGTTAGTCGGTAACAAGCCTAAGCTAAGGCCAAGCTTTCACAATTAATAATAAATCTCCATGTCATTATTTGTGGGCTGACAGTATTACTTCAGTTTCTAATCCTTGAGGCTGTTTGTAGTTATGTTCCTGGGTCTGACTTTATGGGGGGTGGGGTAGCCTCATGGCTCCAATTTCATTATTGTTTCCTCTTTTGGAAAATGGATTTTATCACAACAGTTTGCGCTATCCTGAGGCAGGGTGGCACTGTCATTTAGAGAGATGGCCTGGCTTGAAATAATGACAACTTCATATTTTACCATTGAAACATTGAGCAAAGCTCAAGCTCGCTAAACCTCAGTTTCCGGATCTGAAAAAATGGTGATGAGTATTTCTAGTAACAGGTTCTTTCCAAGGATGAAATGAAATAGTTCATTGTGAACACTTAACACGGTACCTACACCCAGTGAGGGCATTGGGTGCTAGCTGTCATTATGATGACTCACAAGGCTCTAGGACCAAATGAGATCATCCCATTAGAAACAGCACCATGCTCGAACCCAGCTCCCACTCCCATATTATCTCACGTACAGTCGCCACTTCCTGACGCAGCACTGACTGAGCAGCAGCTCCTCTGTTTCCGTCTCTCTCTGCTGCTGCAGCCTGCGAAGGGTGTAACCCCTTCCTAAGCTCCATGTCTTGCCTCCCTACCCAGTGAACACTGTGCTTCTCGGAACAGGCAGAACCACCCCTCCTCTGTAGTAGGTGTTCACTCCGTGGTTCTTTTGATTTGATTTCCTGATAATTCTACCACTCTGATACCTGTTTTTAGAGAACTTGGAGACTTTGGTGAAATGAAAATAATTAACCTCCTTCCTTCAGCTAGTCGAGGGGTCACCAAGACCAGGGAAAGATGGTTTTTTATTTTAGAATAAAGGAAGAGATTGGTTGTGGTCTGAATGAGAAATGTCCCCCCATAGGATCATGTATTGTAATACTTTGATCTCTAGTGTGGCACTACTATAGGAGGTTATGGAGCCTTGGGGAGGGGGAGGGGGGGCGGGGCGGGCTTTCAGGGCTTATGGCCCCGCCCTGCTTCTTGCTTGCTGTCTCTGCTTCTCATTGCAGCTGAGATGTGATCTCTCAGCTTCCTGCTCCGGCCACCTGCTGCCTGCCATGCAGGTCCCGCTGTTAAGGACCGCAGCCATTCAGGCACAGTCTTGCCAGCCTTCAGTCCCAGCACTTGGAAGGCAGGGGCAGGCAGATCTCTGTGAGTTTGAGGCCAGCCTGGTCTACAGAGTGAGTTCCAGCACAGCTACATATGAATATCCTTTCTCAATAAAATAAAACAAATAAAAAATACCGCAGCCTTGTAGAATCGTAGGACAACAAAAAATCCCCTCCTCAAGTTGCTTTCGGTCAGGGTTTTACCATAACAACAGAGAAGTTACTAATACAGAATCCCTCTGGCCCTTAGTTTTTAAGACTCTCTAAGCCATGACTGGGTTATTAGTATTAATATTGATTACACAATCATGAGGAATCTGGCTATAGCTCTGGGTATGGTTTATGTATTTATGTGTTTCGGGTTTTTTTTTTTTTTTTTTTTTTGTTTTTTTGAGAGGGCTCTCACTAGGCAGCCCTGGTTGTTCTGGAACTCACTCTGTAGACCAGATTTGTCTGCCTCTGCCTACCAAGTGCTGGACTGGGATTAAAGGCATGTGCTACCATGCCCACCTTTTTAAACTTTTTTGGGGGGAGTGGGGTGGGGCTGGGTATGTTTTAAATAAAAACCTACTTCATACTTTGATGTAGAAATTTGATTTTGTATTAATTGCTTTCCTGTTGCTGTGATAAGGCACCATGACCAAGGCAACTTATAAAAGAAAGTGTTTAATTGGGCGTATGGATCCAGGGTCTGTGGGTGGAGTGAAGGCTTGGCAGCAGGAAGCTGAGCAGTAGCTGAGACCTCAAGTCTCACCTACAAGCAGGAGGCAGAGGGCACTCGGGGAATGATGGTTGAAAACTCAAAGCTGGCCCCCCACAACACGCCTCCTCCAACAAGGCCACACCTCCTAAATCCTTCCCAAAGAGTTCCACCAACTGGGGACCATGCATTCAAATACATGAGCCTTTAAAAAATATTTAGATACATTTGAGCTGCTACTCAGTTTAGTCAATGAATCTGTGAGGGGAAAAAAAAAAAGAGTCCTTGTCTTAAATACCATCCTGTGGGGAACTATAGTGAAACTGTGAAAATGTCACTCCCTGCCTAAAGCTCTTCAGGAGCTCCTGGATCAGAGGAAGCCCGCTGCCTTTGTCTTCAACACCCTCCTTCACTGCAGCTATAAAACCCTCAGACTTCTAGCTCCTTTCTTCACACTGGATGCTGTTAGTCTTTGTACATTTTTAGAATGCTTTTCTCTCCTATGGGAGGTTTAGCTCTTTCCTCCCCTCCCTTCCCGACCCCCCATACATATGACAGCCCTTTATCCTTGGTTCTTCTGCTGCCAAGTCTGCTAGAAAGCCTTCTGTGGCCTTCCTCCTAAGTTAGAGTAAATACCCTTCCCATGGTACCAGGTTCCTGGTTGCTTCTCGAGTTCTTCCCACACTGTTTCATTAACTCGACAATTAGTTCTTGAGTATTTACCGTGTTCCAGGCACTGTGTTAGATACTAAGGGTGAGTTGACAAAGCCCACAGAACTCCTTCCTTCTCAGAGCGTATGCAAACTAAGGAAGCAAATTCTCATTGGGCTAACTGGTATAGGAACAACAGGAATCTGGCATGAGGGAGTGTCTGGAGAAAGGGCAATACGAAGTGTAACCCCAAATAGGATTAGGGAAGACCTCCTTGTCTACCTGTGCACAGACTAGAAGGAGGTGATGGGAGGAGACCGTTTTCGGTGAGTTTCCTGTATCTGCATGCCTGGGAGCAAGATACTAACTTCCTTTTTGTTCTGGATTGTACTTTTGAATCTGTTTAGTCAACAGTCTTGCCGGGTACAGGTAATTTCCCTTTGAAGCAAAGGGAAATATTGCTTTGGGTCCAGTATATTCCAGATATCTCCTCGGGCAAAGAATATTTTTGTTTGCATTTCATTTAAAAAGATTTGGGATCCTTATCTGAAGCTGGAGTTTCTCTCACGCAGTGCTACATGAAGGTGGCACCTGGCCCTCCACACACTGCTGTGTGGGAAGCAGGTTTTGCAGGATATGCACAAAGGCTCACCCTCTGCCTCCTGCTGTTGCTGTGAGCAATAAAGTCCTTCCTCATTAAGCCAGGAGTCTCATGTCTTTGGCCAATATCCATGAAGGTGTGGGAAGCTGGCTTGTGGGCTTGTAAACAGGGTAAAGTCCCAGATCTTTTCTGGTTATGAACAACAGGTATTCAAAAACGGAACATTCAAGACACAGTAAACGGCAAGTAGAAAGGCTCTGAGGTACTTCCTGTGATTTTTTCTCTTCCTTCCTCCCTTCCTTCCTTCCTTCCCCCTCCCTCCCTCTCCCTCCCTCCCTCCCTTCCTTCCTTCCTTCCTTTCTTTCCTAAGATTGATTTATGTTTATGTTTTATTTGTATGGGTGTTTCGTCTGCATGTACATTTGTACCTAGTGTCCGTGGAGGTCAGAAGAGGGCGTCAGATCCCCCTGTGACTGGAGTTACAGATGGCCATGACCTTCCCTGTGGGTGCTGAAAAGCACTAAGTCTTCTGCAAAGCATTAAGTGCTCCTAACTGCTGAACCATCTCCTCAGCCCCCCACTGTAAAGCTTTTTGACAGGGTTTCTCTGTGTAGCTTCGCACCTTTCCTGGAACTCACTCTGTAGCCCAGGCTGGCCTCGAACTCACAGAGATCCGCCTGCCTCTGCCTCCCGAGTGCTGGAATTAAAGGCGTGTGCACCACCACCACCACCACCACCACCACCACCACCACCACCACCACCCAGCTCACTGTTCTTAAGGGCAACCGTTGCTCACCTTGGTATCCTCAGCACCCAGCAAACTCACTGGTTCATAGCAAGTTTCAAGGAATGTTTGCTGAAACAAAGTAGTTGTATCTTAGAAATAAAGATGTTCATTGGGGGACTAGAAAGATAATTCAGTGGTTAAGAACACTCGCTGAGAGTGCAGAGGACCTGGGCCCAGGTCCCCAGCATCCACATGGCAGCTCACAACCATCTATAACTCCAGTTCTGGGGTTCCAATGTCCTGTGGCCTTCATAGGCACCAGGCAGGCATGTGCTGCACATGTATGCAGGCAAAGCACTCATACACATAAAATAAAAATAAATTCTCTCTCTCTCTCTCTCTCTCTCTCTCTCTCTCTCTCTCTCTCTCTCTCTCTCTAATAGATACCTCGTAAGAGTGGCTGGAGAAGAGAGAACGCAGAGACTACGTTTCCATCTCAGCTCTGCTGCCTACTGGCTAGAAACTGGGTCAAAGTCTGTCACCCTTTGGCGCTTCGGTTTCCTCTGTTTCAAACCCTGATAATCTTGTTTTCTCTGTTTTGATGTTAAATGACAGGGCATAGGATGCATGGCAAGTGTTCACAAACGATATGCTGTGTGCCGTGGTGAGACCTGGAAAACTGCTGCCTGCCCCCACTGGTCCGTCTTTACTAGCCCCTGGTCAGATGATTTTGCCAACCAATGGAATGTAGAAAGTGAAGAATGTCTGTGCTGCAGGATTCAGTGTTTCCACTTTACAGTGAGCCACACTTGCTGAGATCTGCTGCCTCGTAGATGTTAAGGAGCACCCATTTCTCTTCTCGGGGACTCAGTTCTGTTTCCCTGAGCTTCCCAAGTTTGCCACTCAGTGTGGTTGTGGCCAGGTATCGTTGTGAATGTGAAGGCCTCACTGGAACCTCAGCACATGCAAAGGGGACTCATGGTGACTTGGAGATGCCATATCACGTTTGGGGAAACCTGAACAAGCGCTTCCCATGATAGTTCAGCAGAGGCCTTTGGTGGGGAGCCTCTTGGTCAGTGAGTTCCATGAAGTGGCCTGTCATCACTGAAGTGGCCTTGCACCTCCCTAATACAGATGAGTGGCCGGTTGGATGAGAACTTCTGGTTCTGTCTTCATCAGACTAAGGACAAAACTGTCGGTGAAGCTCCCCGCACAGCTAGGGGTCCATGGCCTGGCCCTCCCTCCCTCTCTTCATTCCCTCGTTCCTTCACTCCTTTCTTCTTTCCTTCCTTTTATTGATTTTGAGGCAGGGTTTTGTCCAGCCTAGGCTGGGCTAGAAATCACATATTTAAGGGTGATCTTGAACCTCTGATCATCCTGCTTCTACGCCCCAAAGGTTGGGGTCACAGGCATGTGCCCCCATGCTCAGTTTATGTGGTGCTGGGCTTGAACCCAGAGCTTCTGATATGTTGGGCAACTACTATACCAACTCAGCCACATTCCTGCCTTCCCTCCTCCCATGGCCTTTTCTAATATTGCCTTCCATTTTTTTTTGGGGGGGGGGGTATGTGTAACATTTCCTGGGGTTTGACTCTGTGTGTGAAACTATACTGGACTCTGTGACAGTGAACAAGACAGTTACAGTCCCTAGCAGGTGGTGGCGAATCATCCACACTTGAAGAAACAATAAGAGAAAATGTTTGCTGATGAACATGCATGAAGGTGCATGTTGTGTACTGTAGCTTCTGGAGAGGTGGTGACCCAGTTTCCAACTGGTGACAAGCAAACACTACTGAGACACTCTGGAGAGGGGATAAGGCCACCAGACAAATTCCATGGTGACCTATGTTCTTCTCCAAACAGGTATGACCTTCTCATCTTTTATTATTATTAATTATTAATATTATTATTATTATTTCAAATAGCTCCAGAGCTAATAGTATCTTTGTACAGATCGGATGATTGGGCTTTGAGCCTTAGTGTTACATCAGGACAAAAGGAAGAACATCTCCCCCGAATCTGAAACAATGTCTTGAAGTCACGTTCATTTGGATTTGGGTGGTAATCCAGCAGGACACAGAGTCTGTACATTCCCCTCATGCTTCTTTCTGGTTGCCTTTCTGAGCTTCCTCATGGTATTTCCTCTCTCCCATCTAGTATGCATCAAAGGACCTTATGCTGAGGACCACATGTACCTGACCACAAAAACCCTGGGTAGTACAGTTCACACTGTGAAGATACAGAAACAGAGGCTAAGAGAAGCTGTGCTTTGCATAGATGACTCATGTAGTAAAAAAACAGCTCTTGGGATCCAAATCCATGTTGTGGACCACACTCGATATATATAGCTGTGTATTCACGCATGTTATACATACACACACACATATATAATACACGTATATATTATATGACTAAATATACACATATAAAAAGGTACAGAGATGCATATCTATAATCTATAGTGTCGCATATGTCTGTTTACATATAAGCATATATACACACATACATATGTCTGTATTTCCTGGTGTGTGTGTGTGTATGTGTGTGTAATGGGAATGATGGTGCCACCCCCCCCCATTATTGCTGCTGTTGTAGTTGTTTTGATGCAAGGTCTCACTATGCAGATCCCTGTTATGTGCAACAGTCCTCTAGCCTCTGCCCCTGGAGTGCTAGAATTAAAGGCATGTGCCACCACACCTGGCTCCCCTCCTGGTCTATTGTCATAAAATATTTGAGGACAAAGATTTGTTCCAGCAAACATTTTGCTACAGATGTTATTGACCGGCTACCTTGATGTCACCTGCCCATCTTGTTCTAATTAGTCGCCTTATCAGAAAGTCATTTTTAATGCTGACGCGGGGTCAATACGTAGATGACTTCGCTGATAGAGACTGAAAGCATTCAGGAGCAGCAGTTGCTTATTAAAGATACACTTTGGTCAATATGTATATGTACTGGTTTGTTTTTGGCTTTGTTTTGTTTTGTTTTGTTTGTCAACGTGTCACAAACCTAGACATACCGGGGAAGAGGAAATCTTAATTGGAAAAAAAAAATCTTAGAAGCAAACTGCCTTCATCAGATTGGCCTGTAGACAAGTCTGTGGAGGCATTTCTTTGATTAATGATTGACATGGAAGGAGATGGGCTACCCCTGGGCAGGTAGTCCTAGGGTATATAAAAAAGCAAACTAAGGGCTGGAGAGATGGCTCAGAGGTTAAAAGCACTGACTGCTCTTCCAGAGGACCAGGGTTCAATTCCCACGACCCATGTGGCAGGTCACAACTGTTTGTAACTCCAGTTTTAGGGACCTGACACCCATGGCAAAGCACCAATGCACATTAAATAAATAAATAAGCAAATAAATAAATAAGCAAATAAATAAATAAATAAGCAAATAAGCAAGCAAGCAAATAAATAAATAAATAAATAAATTAATTAATTAATTAATTAATAGCAAACTAAACCAGGCTGTGGTGGTGCACCCTTTAATCCCAACTCTTGGGAGGCAGAGGCAGGTGATCTCTGTGAGTCTGAGGCTAGCCTGGGCTACAGAATGAGTTCTAGGACAGCCAAGGCTACACAGAGAAACCCTGTCTCAAGCTCCCTTCCCCCGAAGAAAAGCAAACTGAGCAAGCCATGGGGAACAATCAAGGGGAGCAACCTCACCTTTACGGTTTCTGCTTCAGTTCCTGCCTCCCAGTTCCTTCCTTGGTTTACCGCAGTGAACTGTGACTTGGGATATGTAAGCCCAATAAATCCTTTCCTCCTCAGATTGCTTTGGTTTGTGGAGTTTACTGCAGAACTAGCAATGTTACTAAGACAGTGCGTGTACATGTTCTCTCTGACATCAAATTATGAGTTTAGAGACAGATTTGCTGTTTGAAGACCTGAGACCTGGGGTGCACACTGCCATCTAAAACTTTTTAATAACATTTTTACCTTGAGCAAATAACTATTGGTTTTCCCCCATTGGTTAGATAAGACTGTCTTTCCTGCATATTGAGAGCCTACTGAGCTAAATGTTAGAACTCTAGGATTCAAGCTTCGTTGTCTCAGTAGCTTCCTTGTAGCTAGTGCTGGTACCTACGACTTACAGGAATGAGAGTGCAATGTGCGCATCCCACGCAGCAACAACAGTTTAAAACACACAGCCTCTGGACCCCATTTCCCAGGACACACTATGCAGATAGATGGTAGAGAGGCGACAGGATTCTACATTTGAGAAGCCCATCCTAGTAAAACAAACATCCTAAATATCACAGTAAAAGTCGGTCCTGCCAAGACTGGGAGGAGACTGTCACGAGGGCCACATAATGAAAACATATGCTAAAATGACAGAAACCACACACACTGGGGAATTTAGAATTTGGGACTTGATCCCAGTGAGGTAAGACGGGCCCAAGGGATGCGTCTAAATGAAATCGCACACACGTGTATTCTTGTGCTTGAGGGAGGTGGTAGCAGGGGGCAGAGAACACTAGAAGCTGACCTTGGGTGTTGTCCTCAGTCACTCTTCACTTAATTTTTTGTGACAGGGTCTCATACTGAGCCCAGAGTTCAGCTTGGCTATGCTGGGTCTACCACTCTCCGCCATCTCCTCACCCTACACCTTGTTCTAGAGAAACACCACGATGCCTGGTTTTTCCTTGGGTACTGGGGATCTAGACTTGGGTCCTCACGCTTGCACCTAGTAGGTATCTTACTGACTGGGTTCTCTCTTTATCCTAGAAGGTCAGTTCCTCTTCTTTTTTTTTTGTTTTGTTTTGTTTTTTCGAGACAGGGTTTCTCTGTGTAGTTTTGGTGCCTGTCCTGGATCTCGCTCTGTAGCTCTGTAGACCAGGCTGGCCTCGAACTCACAGAGATCCGCCTGGCTCTGCCTCCAGAGTGCTGGGATTAAAGGTGTGTGTCACCACCGCCGGCAATACTGAGTTCTTATAATCAAGGAGGAACTGGAAGACGTTACTATCAAGTAAAACAAACACTGAATGTGGTTTCTTTCCGGCCTTGCCTCTGGTAGTTAGTCCTAGGCAAGTCCTATAGCCTGTCATCTGCTGCTTTTCCATTGCTGTGAGAAGACACCATGACCAAGACAACTTATAAAAGAAAACGTTTAATTTTGGGGTCCTGACCATCATGGTGGGAAACATGACGATTGGCAGGCATGTTGCTGAAGCAGTAGCTGAGAGCTCACATCTTGAGACCCAAGCATGAAGTAGGGAGAGCTAACTGGGAATGGCTTCACCTCCTCCAGCAAGGCCACACCTCCTAATCTTTTCCAGTCCCACCAATTGGGGACAAGTATTCAAACATATGAGTATGGGAGGGGGGCGGGCGGCATTCTCATTTAAACCACCACATCTGCCTACCCATGGCTCTGATTTCTAGATCCCTAGAAGAAGCAAATTCATAGTCTGTGGAAAAGAGAATGGATGCTTTACACACAGACACTTGGATCCACCCTCCAGCACACACAATGCCACCCACTCGTTTCCATATGGTGGTTCTCAGAGAGCCTGATCCAGGAGTCTAGAGCGAACAGGAAAGTTAGCCGAGCCTACCCATGCTTCGGAGAGTAGCTGGGTGCTATAGACTCCGCTTCAGCTTTCTTTCTTCGTTTTCATTTTTGCTTGTAATGGAGTCAGATGGATTTCCATGGAGAGACAGACAGAATCCAGTGCAAGGTCAGAGCAAAGGCCTGAAAGTAATGCTTGTATTTAAACTCTGGGTCGTCGCTCATCTCTGGGGGACCTTCAGCTATTTGTTGCAACTCCCTAAGCCTCAGTGTAAAAATTCGGTATTAAGATACTACCTCCTAGGGATGTCCTGGGATTAAAGGATAATGAGCCGCACACACTGAACAGTGCTGGGCCCACAATAGCTGCTTACAAACCAAGTCCGCTGCGCCCACGAGGGCGAGCTATTGTTACTAATAACATCGAGGCAAGGGAGTTGCGGCTCCAACGGCAGTTGCCTCCTTCCCAGATCTCTGTCAGGCAGAACGCCAGAGTTCTCGAACTTAAAAGGGACTTTGGGCGGTGGGTGGGTGGAACCTGTAACGCGTGGGTCCCGAGATTCCCCTGAGTGGGCCAAGGAGGGGAGAGCGGGGAGAGGTCGCCTGGCCAGCCATGAGAAGGTCCCAGTAGTGTCCTTCCCAGCCCAGGCGGG
>CABHPP010147453.1:0-34512 GCA_902168425.1 Peromyscus attwateri
TCCCTGCTTACCCTGCCTCCTCTGGGCCTGTCGGCGGCCGGGAGGGGACCTCGTTCTGTCTGCTCTTTTCAGCCGCTGTGCTGCCCCCTGCCTCCTGCTTCTCAGCATCCGCATCGCCACCTCC
Organism: Peromyscus attwateri; assembly: GCA_902168425.1. NCBI lineage: Eukaryota > Metazoa > Chordata > Mammalia > Rodentia > Cricetidae > Peromyscus > Peromyscus attwateri. The sequence continues at coordinate 125 of CABHPP010147453.1, forward strand.
TTCTTCACCTTCGGGTGGTGGCTCTTCTGGCTGGCGCGGCTGAGGGGACAAGTTTAGGGTGTTTATTATTCTCCCTCCTAGCAACGATGGCCGGGCTAGCCCAGCCCCAAACCTCTTCCAGCAGGCCCTGGCTCCGAAGCCTTTCCAAGTTGGACTGGCGGTGGCCGTAGTCACCCCATGACCAGGGTCTGGGGTTTGGCCTCCCCCTCCTTTGAGGGAGTCCCCGTGCCTGCTGTCCACAGTGAGATGGCAGCAGGTGATGTCAGAGTGGGAGACATCCAGGCTGGGTGGGGCTGGGAGGCTCAGTGACCCTCTGGGGGCTCCCTCGACAGCCCTGACACCTTTGCTGGTAGGATTGGGTCTTTCTGGGAGCTAGGACTATGGAGACGCCATGGGGTCTGTGTCCTGGGGGCTGCAAGGGCATTGATTGAAATCTTACTCCTGTAGTCCCTGCCCCTCTAGAAGCCGGGCCCTAAGGAAAGGGGGGGGGGCCAGAGTGGAGTCAGGGGGTGTGTTCCTGCCACCTGGAGCTGTCTTCTACTGAGGCAGGTTTTTTTTCCATCTTCCTCCTGCTTTCTGATGGAGTGCTGTGGGATGCTTGGTCACTCAGGCCTTCACAGATGGGCAGAACCCTGTGTTCTTGCCTGCTGCTTACCTGAAGGGAACTGAGACCTGGGTGAGCAGCCCTGTGTTTGGGCCTTCAGGCATGGCTATTGGACATTACAGGACAGGGCCTGTGCCCTAGGATCACTAGTGTGTATGTTCACACTTCCCAGAGAGATGAGGGAGGGCCTTGTATGGCTGTTCCTGCCTCAGTGATGGCTCCCACCCGACCAGCCCTGTGCAGGACCCAGAGTCTTTCTGCACTGCTTTGCCTCTCATCTAAGTTCAGACTCTTGCATGCTGTGGCCCTGCCTTCACCTCTGCTCCCCGGGAGGTGGGGGAGAGTGGGGGGTGGGGGCAGCCAGTCTCCTCTACACCACATTCATGCCTTACACCTTGATGAATCTTCCACTTGTCTTAGTTATTCCTGCTGTTTCTCAGTCTCCTGACTTTCAGCTATTTCCTTGTGAGGGGTGTGTCTGTGTGTCTGTGTCTGTGTCTTAAGGTACAAGGGTTCAAATCCAGGGCCAGGCACCCGCCGGCAGGTACTGTGCCACTGAGCCACACCCTAGCCACTGTACTTATTCTTCAGAGTGTGAGCTAGATTGTGATGCACTGGGACTCAGGAGCTCTGGACTGCCCTCTTGAACCAGTATGCCAAGACCATACCAGTTTGGTAACAGTACCGGCACAGAGCCACTGCCCAGACCCATGCTGGGGTTCATGCTCTGCTCTTGAAGCTAATTTCCTATGTTTGAATAATGCTTGGGTTTTCATGTTGGACTGGGCCCTGTAGATGGAGCCAGTCCTGTGCTCCGAGGACTTCTTTCTTGCCCCAGGATTTGCAGAGTGGCCTGCTGGGGGAAGCAGACCCTCTGGTATGTCCTGGAGACCTCCGTGGCCATGCTGGGTACTACCTGGGAGCTATCTCTCAAGGTTCACTTGGACACGTGGATCTGTCCTTGGGCAGTATGGCCAGAGTCACCTAGAGAGAAAAAGGATGTAGAGCGGGGAGGACAAAGGGGATTCTGAGACCTTGGCCATGGGTCTTTAAAGCTTTGCTGGCTTTGGGCATATCCAGGGGACCAAAGTCCAGGCTGGGGGGCCCCACTGTTGGCTCTTTCCCTGCAGGGCCAGGCAGGCCTCCTCAGTGCCAAGATGAGCGTCACATCATGGTTCCTGGTGAGCAGCAGTGGTACCCGCCACCGGCTCCCACGTGAGCTCATCTTCGTGGGGCGTGATGAATGTGAGCTCATGTTGCAGGTGAGTGGGGCTTCTTCCATTTGGGAAGGTGGTTCAGGGACATCAAAGCCAGGAAGAGACCCCTCATTACCTGGGCCCTAGACCCACAGGTGGGCATGAGCAGGGGTGTGAGTGAATCTTCACAGACCTGAGCTTTTGCTCCTTCGTGTCAGACCTGTTTCTGACAAGAAAGTGCTTAGTGCCGGGGTCCAGGAATGGTGAGAGAGTATCCTGTGCAGATGGAGCTGAGGGAGCATCTTAGAAGGTACTGGAGGTGGGTCATTTGTGTCCTTATTGCTATGCTATAGGGGTAGCCTGAGGGCTGTCCTGGAGGTCTTGTTCCCAAATGTGTCCAGATGGTGGATAGTGCTGATGACTTTTTCATGTGCCCTGACAGGATAGGTCCCCTCCCTGGGCCACCTGGGTTCCAGAGCCTGAGTTGGGTTTCTTGGGGCTTGTGCATCTAGCTTGGGAACAAAGGGTGGGATGGTATGCTGATCTGCAAGGTCCATCCTGGCTTGGGGGTACAATGGACTCCCTGCAGTTCTGAACTACTCCCACCCCAGCATAGAGCATGGGGTCCTGGCCTCAAGCCTCTGGGCTCCATGTCCTGTCATGGGACTCTGAGAAGGAAATGAATGTCCTGTTGGGCTCATCCGGTCCAGCTCAGGGGTCTGCTCGGGTACAGAGCAGCTGCCTAGTGCCCCGGGAGTGTTGACACCTGATGGGTCTTGTACTTAAGTTTCCATGCACGGCATGGCCACCCCGCACACTCCTAGGGTATGTGAGCTTCCCAAGAGTGGGCTGAGCTTGAGCTGAGCACAGACAGCTGGACAGTGAGTCTTGATGCACCTGTCCAAGGCTAGCACAACCCAGTACCTTTGCTGCTTTCTGAGAGTTGATGTTGGAGCTGGTCCCTAGTGGTGTGATATTAAGAGGTGGGGACCTAAGGGTCCTCATGCGTGGGATTAAGGTCTGTCTTAGGGTTCGGTTGTTGTGATAAAAACTATGACCAAATGCAACTTGGGAAGGACAGGATTTAGTTCACCTTACAGCTTATACTCTGTCACGAAAGGAAGTAGCCCAGAGGCAGGAACTGCTGAAGTAGGGGCGGTGGAGGAACACTGCTTACTGGCTTGCTCCTCATGGCTTACTCAGTCCACTTTAGTACTCAAGACCACCTGTGCAAGGGGTGGTGCTAGCCACAGTGGGCTGGGTCATCCCCTGTCAATTAGCAGTCATTAAAATGCCCCAGACTTGTATGCAGGCAATCTGGTAGAAGCATTTTCTCAGTTGAGCCCCCCCACCCCACCCCCCGCCCCCATTTGACTCTACCTTGTGTCAAGTTGACAAAAAGCTAGCCAGGACAGGGTCCTTTAAAAGATGCCTGAGGCAACTTGTCCACCTGTTACACCAAGTGGGGACCCAGCCAGAAGGTGCTGTCTGTGAAGCTGCCTGTCTTTGGCACCTTGATCATGGATACCCACCCCTTAGCACCATCAACAGTGAGTTTCTGTCATTTACACATTCCACAGTCTAAGGTATTATATCACTCCACAGGCAAGAATGAATCTGGATAGTGTGGCTTTTCCCCAGATGATGTCTGGTGAGCTACAACTTAACAAAGTCAGCTGCTCCTCCTGCGGGGAGACTCCTGGGTTCCCTGTACAGCCCTCTCTCCCTTCATGACTCTGCAGGGGGAGAGGAGTCAGATCTGTCCTGCCATGTGCTGTGTGGGTCATGCAGTGTCTACCGTGCAGTGTGGCCTTGTTTACATAGCACGAGGGAGTGCGGAGACTGTGGAAGAACACACAGCGCCGCTTGTTTATTTATGGACATTGGTTTCCCGAAGCCTGAACTAGCTCTGGATGGTTCTTCATCATTTGAAAGCATAAAGACTGTGGAGCAGGCGGAGCTGCAGGCCCTGCTCCCAGCCTCGTACCCACAGCCCTAGCTGGCTGGTTGCTTCCTCATGGCTTTGGCAATGCTATCTTCCCCAGGGTCACCAGGATGGCTCTGGATCAGGCAACACTTTGGGGCCTATGAGAGGAGCTGGAGTGTTCCTGGGGTGCTGGGGACCCAAGCAGGCACTGCTTCCTACATGGACCTGGCCTTACCCCTGCACCAGGTCTCCTCCTCGGGGGTCACAGTACACAGAGCAGGTTTGGGGTCAGGTTCTTAGTTTCTGGGCTTGTCAGGTGGAGCTCTAACAGGACCATGCTGGGTAGCCCCTGATCTGGTGCCCCTGCATCTCTGCCCTCCTTACCCCTGAGAAATGTGATTATTTATGGAAGGGGTCTCTCTATCTGTCTGTCTGTCTGTCTGTCTATCTATCTATGTATCTCTTTGGTTTTTCGAGACAGGTTTTCTCTGTGTAGTTTTGGTGCCTGTCCTGGATCTTGCTCTGTAGCCCAGGCTGGCCTCGAACTCACAAAGATCTGCCTGGCTTTGCCTCCCAAGTGCTGGGATTAAAGGCATGCGCCGCCGCCGCCGCCACCACCACCACCACCACCACCACCACCACCACCACCACCACCCAGCAGAGTGTCTCTCTTTTACATAGAGAAGCTGAAGTTTGGGAGGTCATGCAGGTATAGAATTAGTACAGAGAGGCTAAACCATCCTAGCACTGCAGTAGGCCTTGCCCCTGCCCTGCCCAGCTGGCCCTTGTCCAGGCCACCCCTTCCTCTCACCCTCTTAGCTGCCTGGCGGCCAGAGGAGTTACATATTGTTTGTACTCTCCCTGACCCAGCTCTGGGACCTTTCAAGTAGCCTAGGCTTGTCATCGTCTGTCCCCTCTATCTCCATCTCTGCCGGGGGCCACACCCACGGTTGCCCTCTGTTCTCTTACCCTGCACTGGGAGCCTCCAGCATTCTCCCGCCCCACCCCACACCATCCCTTACTCTTCAGGGTCTAATTCTCCATCCACTTTCCTATTCGTGCTCTCCATTTCTCCCTGTCACCGCCATTGCCCCCCCCCCCCAGCCAGCTCCTGTTCACTTCAGCTCTTGGAGAGTCTCCCTCCCTGTGGGTCCTTCTGTCTGGTGTCCGTTCATCCACCCTTGGCCAGCTACAGCAGTACACCCTGCTTCAATCCCTATGTGGGGACAAATGTGAGAAGATGCTACTGTGGGTGGGATTGGACGGCCTAGGACTGGCCAGACATATCAGCATGAGTGAAGAGCAGTGGGGAGGGAGGGGTCACAGGGTTGTGTAGGAAGGACCTCTGTATAAGGAGTTGCAAGGTCCACTAAGAACAGAGGGTCAGCTAGGGGAGTTGGGCAGCCTCAGCAGGGCCATAGCTGGTTAAGAGACTATGTATGAAGTCAGGCAGAGGGGTCAGAGGAACCTTGTTTTGTGTCCTGGGAGCAGAGCCATCAACAGTAGCCACATGCCATCAATAGGCTGTGCTCTCCAGGGGCCTGCTCTTCGTTCAGCGCGGTATTCCCAGTGCAGACCTGCCTGGCACAGAGCCAGCACCCATTAACGACATGCTGTGTCATGCAAATGTGAACACATGCATACACATGTGTACATATATGCGGTGTCTGCAGGTGGTTTTTTTTAATGTGTTATGTATGATATATGTGTGTATGTGTGTATGCTGTTAGCTGATGGAGAGCTGGCTTCTGCCTCCACCTAGTCTGTTCTTTGGCTGTCCTTGGTTATGTGTGACACCCTAACCCAGAAAGCACATCCCAGAGCCAAGCAGCTTCAGAAGCCTTGTGCACATAGCAAGTTCAGCCAGCTGCTGTGGGTACCTATAGCTCTGCTCTGGTTGTACTGGAGATGAGCTGGCAGGAAGGCATGCCCAGAGGTCTGGGTGTGGCCACTGCTAGGGTCAGCACAGCCAGGACAGGGCTCTTCCCATGGAGGGTGCCAGGCATGAACTTTATAAACCTATCATTTTAACATTTTAAGTAAGCCCAGGCCATTAACCTCTCCTTTAGTATGTGTTTGGTGCTTTTCTGGCCACTTCAAATGCCTGTGATTGTCCACTCTCTGAGACCAGCCCTGAGTGCTGACCCAGAGCTGCATCTCCTGGCTGGGCTGGCTTCTAGCTTCCAAGCATGTGGGTGTGGCTAGGTGAACTTTACTACTGGCCCTAGGTGTTGGTGATGGAAGATTTCTGGCTGGGGGTGGCAAGGAGGCAGCTACATTCCTACCCTCTCTGAGAGGGACTTGTCAGGAGGGACAGTCCTAGGAGTTGGTGGGCTTCCAAACCTACCGTGAGTGGGGGCTCATGGGAATCCTGTGTCAAATCAGAGGTTTTGGAACTAGGTCAGGGTAGGAGTAATACTGTGGGAGGAGAAAGGGTGGACGCAGGGGAGGAAGGTCCTGGGTGGATGGCATCATGGATGGCATCATGAGGGCTGGAACCCAGGCCAGGTGGGGTGTGATGTGACTGGAGCCAGTCTAGCCTGGCAGGGAAAGGGGGATGTGAAGAAGCCTCCAGGGCTTTGGGGCTCTGGATATGCGAGCCCAGGGGGCTCAGGGAGTTACTCAGTACTGGGCAAGGACTGTCAGGCCAAAATGGGGAGAGACCATGTTTTGGATGTAGACTGAAATCTGCTGAATACCGAGGCCAGCAGAGTACACCCCTAGGAATGCCCAGGGGCATGCTGGGTGGGCATTCCTGGAAGCATCCTGGAGGGTAGAAAGGCTGAAGTGCCCGGGGCTGTCCAGAGTGAAGGAGGTCATCAGGTTCAGGGTATGGGAAGCTTCAGGCAAGAAGCTTTCCAGCCTGGAAGGGTCAACCTGAAGCGCTACCTTCCCACCCACCCTGTCAGGTCTGCAGAGCCTAGGGCTGTCTTGGACCACACCTACATCCCTGCCCTTTCTGGATGTTGTCCCTGAGTCTGAGCTTCCCTGAAGCAACTGGTCTCTCTTGCCCCAAGAGCGTTTGTGTCTGCTAGGGACTGAGAGGTGCTGGCCTGTGCACAGGGCTAGGTACAGGCTAAGGTTCTGGTGAGAAGGTGAAATGTTATCTGGCCTGGCCCTTGACCTGTGCCATCCAGGGCCAGAGAAAGAAGGAGGCATCTTGCGGGTGCAGCTATAGACAAGGAATTTGGACCAGACCAAGATGACCCTTGGGGATAAAGCTGGCCATCTCAAAGTCGACAACACACTCTGTCAGAGACCTGTAGCTTTGAGAACAGGTGAGCTGGACCAGAAACAGGCCTGGGGAAATCACAGGGAGATGTTGAGCAGGTGGAATCTTAACTTGTACGTCCCTAGCAGGAATATGGGCTATGCTAAAGGAGGTAGCTAAAGGATGACCACCCCAGACACTTACTCCCCATTATATCATCCTTGTATCCCACCCACTCCCAGAAAGGACTGAGGATCCTGACAGGATGAGGTGTGACCCTTTCTCACCCCCAGAACCTGCTTCACTACAACCCATCATCATGGACAAGCCAGCCACCTTGGGCTGCAGAGTGCTTATTTCTCAGGTGTCAGTGGCTGTGAGGTGTAGAGGCTGGACTAAGGGCTACCTGGAACCCACTCAGCTGCAGTCCTGTCTTTAGAACCTTCCCTAGTATCTCCTCTGAGGCTGGAAATAAAGTCTCCTCTGCCAAGCTGGATGGCTAGCAGTAGAGGTGGGCTGGGCCAGAGCCCATGTCCATCTTCTCCCTAGTCTCTGCTGGAGGGGTGCTCACCCTGAATGGATTAATTATTATTGGGGGCAGGGCAGGGTGATGGTACCTGGAAAGAAGAGGGGCTGGGTTGTAGTGATGGGCAACTTGAGAGGCCCTGAGTAAGCAGCTGGAAGGGCCTGTGCCCTGACCTATGAGCTGAGAACCCATACCCTGATACATCCTCTGTCAGCTGTGGGGTTCTCTTGCACCAAAGGCTCTCACCAGTGTGCTCTGGAGGGGGACCTTGCTTTTGGGGAGTCACTGCTTGGGTCATATATGCTTCATCTGAGCTCAGTGGCTTCCCTGAGTTGACTGATTCTATCGTCCTCTCTTAGGCCGAGCCCCTCGGGGCAGGGAAGGGGGCCAGCCAGACACCACCGTGGCTAGCAGTGTAGTTCATAAGTGGTATGGGGATGGAGATGAGCACTGGCGCTGGAAGACAGTCAGCCTTGTAGACTGGGTGACGTGGACCCACACTGACAGGGCCTAAGCAAGCAGCATGACCCTGTTCCCGTCTACATCCTGGGGGTGGAATCTGGGGCTCAGCCATGTGAAGAGCTGGGGGACTAACTTGGGAAGGGTCCTGGACAGGTTGGTGGTCAGGAAAGGTAAGACCAACTTGGAGTAGAAGTACCACATGTATGTTGAAATTAGTGCCACAAGCCCTGCTGGGGTGGCCAGTGGAAGCTGGATGGGGGAACCCAGAGACAAGCGAGCACTGCTGGAGCTGTGTGTACCCATCATACAGGTTTGGTATGCTCCTGTGGGCTGGTCTCCCCTGCCTGCCCTTGGGAGGAACAGCCTGTTTCAGATGACCAGAGGGTTCCCATGCCCTCCCACACTGACCTAGGAGCCAGTGCTTTGCACAGGGTGCTGGGGAGGATGCTCATGGAAGGAGAGGCTGGGGAGGCAGAGGACGGAGTGGCCCTGGTGTCTTGCACAGCTCTCTCTCTGCCTTGCTGTGGCAGCTGGGTGGTTTTGAATGCACACTGTGGGGGAGTGGGGGGGGGGGGCGGGGACTCAGGAGTTTTGAGGCCCATGGGTGTTGGTATTATAATAGACATTGACAGCATGGGATGGGGCACCTGAGGACCACTGTCTGTTCCCTCCAGTCCCGTAGTGTGGACAAGCAGCATGCTGTCATCAACTATGACCAGGACCGTGATGAGCACTGGGTGAAGGACCTGGGCAGTCTCAATGGGGTGAGTGTACTGGGCTCTTGCTTGGACCCACCCCAGCCCTGATCATACCCGCCTCTGGCTCCCTCCACTCCAGGGACCTGTCCAGAGCCTCTGTTCATCAGCTATACAGGCCAGAGCTCTGTTGGGCTAGGGAAGTACAAAGCTGGGAAATGAGCCCCCCCCCCCCCAAAAAAAGCAGTGAGATGTGCCCAGCCCAACCTGAAAAGGGGAGTGTGTGTCCTTTTCTCTTGTTCACTGAATGTGACTGGGGAAGGAGGGAGGAGTTGGTGCAAGGAGCTGGACATGGGGTAGAAGGACAGAGATGGCCTCTCTGGGACTTCATGTGTTTGTCCAGTGTAGACATGTCATTCTACGTTCGTTAGATGTGGTCCATCCCAGAACACTGTTTCAATCAGAAAACACCCTGACCTACTCTGCTCATGCAGTCCTGAGCAGGTGTCCCACAGCCACCCCAGTGTGCCTTGCCTACACAGTGTGAACCCAGGACCAAGGCTGGACATCACCCTCCACTCCCCTCCTCCCTGGTCCACCCTTCAGATAATGCAGTCCTTCCTGCAGGGGCTTTGTGACAAGTAGGCCTTCCCTGCCACCCACTGGGCTTTGGAGGCTCCCTGGGTTGTCTGGTCCAGTCCCAATCGGACTCTCCCTGGGCCCTGCAGGCTCTGCTACCTGAAAGGTCTGCTCAACTGCTCCTAGGACAGTGAGCCAGGAATGCAGGAATGCAAGGAGGTTCTGCTTAGGCCTCCTCTTCCCCTTTCTTCCTTAGACATTTGTGAATGATGTGCGCATCCCAGACCAGAAGTACATCACACTGAAGCTCAATGATGTCATCCGCTTTGGCTATGATATCCTTCTCTACTTTGCTCCCTCAGGACCAAGGCCCCCACAGTTGCTCTGCTGACTTAAAGCAGATTAGGGGATTTCTTAATCACCACTGAGGCTCTCAGGCTTAGAGGTTACCTGAGGCTGGACTTCCTCTGCTGGTGGGGCATTCTGTAAGACTCTAGCCCCTGCTTGTCTGCATGCTCAGCTTGAGGTCACAGAGGGGCTGAGGAACAAGCCGGCACTCTTTGGGACCCAGAGTCCTGGTTGGACCTTGAGTTGTAAAGCCTGGACATTCTGTGCTCTTGAGTATAGTGGGGGCATGATTGGTGCTCCCCGAGAAGGGGCCCTTTCCCCACCTCCAGGAGTATTTGAGTCCACCTACTCAGCGCTGACTACAGTGCTGGCCTCCATGCTCCAACCACAGGCCCTTCCTGCTCCTCCTGTTCTGTGTTCTCCTTAACTTGTAGCTACATTCCAACATGTACGTGCTGGAGCGTGTGCAGCACCGTGTTCCTGAGGAGGCGCTCAAGGTTAGTGTCAAGCAGGCCCAAGGGCTAGGAAAGCCCCACTTGGCACAGCTGGCTGTGAGGGCTCAGCCCCATGGCCCGCCATTCTCTGCTCCTGCTTTGGTCTGTTCACGGCAGGTGCCGTGAATCAGTGCTGCTTGGCCTGTCCTGCTGGATGGCCCGGTCCAGCAGGTGAGAAGTAGTCATTACCCTCAGGCTTATATAGCAACAGATGGTAGGGACAGCTGAGGAGGGGACGTGAAGGTGAGGCTGAGTGGTTGGCCCACTGGAACAGATGGGGCTTTTTGAGCCCTACAAGATATGGCCTTGGACCTTGTAAGTCAGGTAGGGAGTGGGACAGAGTCTTGGCTCAGGAGATAGCCCAGCATGCTGAGCTGGGAAGCAAAGGATGTAGGTGGGGCACTGGGATCACCTAATAGGAGGCCAGGCTCCCCTGGGAAGAGAGTGTACTACCAGTGGGCCAAGCATGGTGGAAAGCCAGACCACACTCCTTCCTAGGGCCCTGGACCCACCCAGGGGAGGACACGAGGAAGGACCTAGTCAGGCCACCAAGAGGGGACAGGAAGTAGGGGGTAAATGGAGGCAGGCCACTGGTATGTCCTCTGGGTTGGTGTCTTTGAGACTGCTAAGGTCACCTTGGTCCGAGTCTCATCCAGGGAGTTAGGATCCTGGGGGCTGTGGCAGGCCAGTGTTTTCCTGTTTGTATGGGTCATGGAGCTTTGAGCTCTGGTGTGAACCGTGTCAGTGGTCTGTCTTTACCAAGTTTTCCAAATGAGTTTGTAAAGTTCAGGGCCACGTAGCTAGGCCCCCGAGTGGCTTACCTTGCCAAGGGCCTGTTTCAGGTGGGGCCTGGAGGATGGTGGTCTCTAAGACTCTGCTTTTGTGATCCTTGCTTGCTTTCTCCCTTCCAGAGAAGTGAACTACAGTTCTCTCACTAGCTCTGGGAACTAGAGGGTCTTCCATAGGCCTAGACCCTCAGCTGCCCATCAGATGGACTAGTCTTAAGGTTCTTTCTGTTCTTTGTGGAGGAGAGGCAGGGCTGCCTGGGTTGTTTCAAAAGGCTGGCACACTACCCTCACCCTGTGTGCTTGTCCACAGCACGAGAAGTACACCAGCCAGCTGCAGGTGAGTGTCAAGGCCTCTGCACCCAAGAGGGGTGAGGCACTGCCAGAGCACACCCCCTACTGTGAGTCCTCACAACCCAGACCAGAGAAAGGGGACCGAAGACATGGAGCAGGTAGGCCATGGGTGTGGGGACCGGGGTGGGTGGGGAAGGGCAAAGTTACAGAGCACCCCAAGGCCTGTCTGTTTCTATTTCCTGTCTCCCATTGCCCCTCTGTGTACCTTCTTCCCCTGTTTTACCCCATCCCCCTTTCCCATGTGACTCCTCTCCCCAGCTTGCACTCCCGTTTACAGTACAGCTCAGTAGTCAAGGCCCAGGCCTGTTTAACCGTGGCCTTGTCTTGTGTATCTGCACACACCTCCCCAGGCATGCCCACTTTCCTCAGGTCCTGGGAGCCTCTGATCATCAGATGGCCACCCTGTGGTCTGCAGCAGGACAGAGGCAGGCAGGTCTAAATTGCCCAAGGTCCAGATTCTGGGCCTGATTCTGCAGATCACATGGCCACTGGGGCTAGGGTGGGTAGGTGAGTGCAAGGTGAGGACCGGCTCATACATTTAGGGAGCTAGTGCAAAGGTGGGCAGTGGTATGTGAGTCTAGGTGGGCCTAGGGGATAGCATGGCAGAGGAACAGGTGTAAGTCCTGCCTGGGTATGCCGCGGTGGGCTGCACAAGCTCTAGGTGGAAGAAGGTGTTTCCAGGAAACCAAGGTTCATGTTCTTCTGTATCAGGAAGGTCACCTTGCTGCCCCAGTCTTGACCAACATCTGCTGTGCTCTGTGGGTCAGCCCATGTACCCACATGTGGTGTCTTGAACTGCTGGCATGTGGCTGGGATGCAGGTGTGCCCTGCACAGTAAGAGCCATCTGCCTCGGAAGCCTGACCCATGCTTGTCTTTGGGAAGACTGCTGGGAACTGGGCAAGTTTCCAGAAAGTCATCTGACCTGCTCAGAGCACCTGTCAGGGTCCAGGCTGTGAGTATACACAGCTGTGACAGTGGCTCGGAGCTGTCCCTGAGGTTACAGCAGGTGCAACCAGCTGGGCGAGTAAGTTTCTCTGTCCTACAGAGCAGACACAGCACTTTGGGAGACCCAAGATAGGCTTGGAGCCAGCAGCTTAGAGAGCACTACTCAGTGACAGACGCATGCTGCCGCAAGGGCCCCTGCATACAGCTCTGGGCCAAGAATGAGGTCCTTAGGCCAGTGGCCAGGGCGGCAACAGGAGGGGGGAGTGGATGGTGGAATAAGATAGTGTATGTGAGCCGGGCGGTGGTGGCGTACGCCTTTAGTCCCAGCACTCGGGAGGCAGAGCCAGGCAGATCTCTGTGAGTTCTAGGCCAGCCTGGGCTACAGAGTGAGTTCCAGGACAGGCTCCAAAACTACACAGAGAAACACTGTCTCAAAAAGAAAAAGATCAGTGTATATGGTATACCACAGGGGAAAGACATAATGAAACCCATCATCTGTTTAAGGAATATATGGTAATTTTGTAAAGAGTAGAGTCCCTCGGGGAGAAGGAAACATGTACACAATACCAAGGGATAGCCTCCATTCTACAGGGACACTTGTTGACTGGCGGTAACCCAGCCTTCAGACCCTCTTGCTGCCTGCTGGTGTGAGCAGCTGGGCCAGTAACCAAGGCTCTGATGGCTGTTGGACCCAGCAGAAATGGAAAGGGCTTATGGGGAACAGAGCTGTTTGTACATCAGAGCCAACACCCTGCCCTGGGGCACTGGACCCTGCTCTTGTCCAAATAGGAGCTGAAAACCTAGATTCATGGGAGGTAGAGTGTTAACTTCTAGACAGGGATCCAAACGTTAAAATAAACTCAGCAAACTGTCACATTGTCCACTCAGATTGTGGTGGCCCTCAGCCCCGGGACCATCCATTGTGGCAGAGCCATTTCTAGAATCTTAGAAGAGGCTGAACCTTGTTTGTGGACTTGTTGCCCTGTGTACTATAAGGCAGAGGGTGCTCCTCCTTGCCCCAGGATTCTGTGTCCTAGGATAAGCCTTCCTTCGTCACTACCCAAGAGAGGCCAGGCAGGGCTAGTGGTCATCTTTGCCCACAGATGTGGAAACAGGCCCAGAGTGGTCAACAGCTGGCCAGGGACTTGAGGAGCTTCAGGTCCCAGCTGGGAGGTGAGACTAGGACCTGGTCCACAGACTGGCCCTGTTCCAGATCATCATGTTGGAGGCCATCGCAATCTGAGTTCCAAACTCTCCCCTCCAGAGGCAGTAGCCTACCGCACACCCCTGTATGGGCAACCCTCTTGGTGGGGTGAGGATGACAGTGCCACACCACCTGAAGACCGGCACCAGGAGGAGCCCTACCCAGGTGAGTCTCAGTGACCAGGCTATGACTGGGTTGGAGGGTGGCTTTGGAAAGGCTTGGCCTGAGATCCCCTCCCTACAGAGCGTCCCAAGGACCTGGCCCAGCAAGATGGTGAACTAGACAGCTGCCGTGTTCCTGCTGAGCCACCAGACTACTCATTCAGACGTGAGCCCAGCTACTTCGAGATCCCCACGAAGGAAGCCCCACAGCCACCACGGCTCCCTGAGGTGCCAACACAGGAAGTGCCCACAAAAGACCAGGAGGCAAGTGGTGGTGGGACGGCCCCTGTGGTACAGAGCCACGCCTCCTTCACCATTGAGTTTGATGACTGCAGCCCAGGCAAGGTGAAGATCAAAGACCACATCACCAAGTTCTCGCTGCGCCAGCGGCGGCCCCCCGGCAAAGAGGCCACACCTGTGGAGATGGTCTCAGCCGAAACCAAGGTGGCCGACTGGCTGGTGCAGAATGACCCAAGCCTGCTGCGCCGGGATGGCCCAGGGGATGACCGTCAGAGCACCAAAAGTGATCTTCCTATCCACACCCGTACTCTGAAGGGTAAGTACCTGCTAGCACCTAGCAACTTCTTCTTCTTCTTTTTGTTTTTTTAGACAGGGTTTCTCTGTGTATACAGCCCTGGCTGTCCTGGAACTCGCTCTGTAGACCAGGCTGGCCTCGAACTCAGAGATCCACCTGTCTCTGCCTCCTGAGTTCTGGGATTAAAGGTGTGCACCACCACTGCCTGGCTAGGCAAGTTCTTAAGCCAGCAGGTGGTCCATGTCTGCCTGTCCCTACACATTGACCATATCAGTGAGGGCACAGGTGGTTCAGCTGATTTTTCTTTTCCAGTGAATTGGCCAAGCACCGCCTGCCTGGTCTTGGGGGCAATGTCTAGTGTCTTCTACGTCACTGAGCCACATGTGCTAGGTCCCCAGTGGTACAGAACTTCCTTCCGCGTGGGAGTCAGTGTGGATGCATTCCCCATGGGCGTGGGGTGGTGAGGCTCCCTGACGCTGCTCACTGTGTGCTGATGAATACGGGTTCCCTCAGGCCACAAACATGAGGATGGCACACAGAGCGACTCAGAGGACCCCTTGGCCAAGGCTGCTTCGGTGTCTGGAGCCCCAACAGAAGCCAGTGGGGAGCAGGTGCGGCTGCAGAGGCAGATCAAGAGGGACCCCCAAGAGCTGCTGCACAACCAGCAGGCCTTTGTCATCGAGTTCTTTGATGAGGATACACCCCGCAAGAAACGTTCCCAGTCCTTTACACACACCCCACCCGTAGACCCCAAGGCTGACAAGCGCCGGGGCACCGGGACTGCCGACAGAGAGCGTCCTGGGGTCACGGTCCGTGCGGCAGGGAGCGGCTCGGGACCCCAGAGGGCCAGCTCACTCAAGAGAGAGAAGACTGAGGAGCGGCTGGGCAACACTTCCCCCATCCCCCGTGCCTCCACACGCCCCTTTGGCAGTGTGGGGCGCCGCTCCCGCCTGGCCCAGGACTTCATGGCCCAGTGTATGCGGGACAGCTCCCCAGCCGCCAGACCCGTCCCTGAAAAGACGACACCTCCAGTGCTGCCTGCCCCCTTGACACCCCGTGGGGCCAGCCCCGTGACTCCCTCTACCACTCCGCCACCTCCCACTGACCCCCAGCTGACCAAGGCGCGTAGACAGGAGGAGGATGACAGCCTTAGTGATGCGGGCACTTACACCATCGAGACGGAGGCTCAAGACCGAGAAGTCGAGGAGGCTCGGAAGATGATCGACCAGGTAGGGTGTATGGCCAGATGTCCCCTCGTGCGGGCTGTGGGGCGGGAGGGGACTCCAGGGCTGATGGTCACGTTCGGGAAACAGATGTTGGTCTCCTGCTATCAAGTCATGTGTCTAGTCCAGCTGGGCAAGAGGACTCGGAGGAGGGAGGGCCCCCGGCTCTGCCTCTTACCTTGTCAGAGTAGGGCTTGTTTCCCACCCGCCATGCCCAGCTGAATAGTGGGGGCCACATCTGGGTGGGAGGAGAGATCCAGGCGCCTCTGACCCTTGGTACTGTCTCCTTTTGGCAGGTTTTTGGGGTATTTGAATCCCCTGAACTCTCTAGGGTGTCCTCGGCTACCTTCCGCCCAGTCATCAGAGGTGACAGAGATGAGCCCAGTGATGGAGGTGCGGCCCAGCGGATGGCTTTGCTGCAAGAGTTTGCTTCCCGAGCACCGGGCATGGCCCCCCAGATGGAGCAGCAGGTATGAGGCTGGGCAGCCACCCCAAGAGCAGTCACGGTAGCAAAGGCAATAGCTGCAGACCTGGGACTGAGTCCTGATACACTGATGGAGCGGAGCAGTTGGTGGTGACCGGGGTCACACAGGCCCTCCTGGCGGCTCTGGGAGGGGGTGTTGCCTGTGGCAAGTACAGCGCGAGGGGGACCCTTCTAGACCCTGGCCTCTCTTCTGGGCGTGTGCCTTCCTTGCCGTGGGTGTATCTTCTTGCCCTTCCCTCTGCAGAGCCTCTTGGTCCCAGGCTCCCCTGGAGGTCAGAAGTGGGTTTCCCGATGGGCTAGCCTGGCTGACAGCTACTCAGACGCTGGCTTGGCAGGTATGTGAGCCCAGAGTTGCTGTCAGGGTTGGGGGCCGTAGACAGTTTGCCTCAGCCTGTGCCTGGAAGAGGGTTGGGGCTCTGTGTGCACGTAAGACCCGCAGGTCTGCGACCGTTCTAACTGCATTGGCCTTGTGCTTTGCAGAGGACGGTCCTGGGCGAAGAACTGGAGAGCCTGAGGGGGCCTTGCCTGTGCGCACGCGGCGACTGCTCCCTCAGTTGCCCAGTGATAGGGCTGACAGCCCTGCAGGCCTTGAAGCTGCCAGGCGGAGTGGCCCAGGGCCACCAGAGCTGGGCAGTGAGCAGGCTAGTCGCCTTATAGGCCAGGAAGATCTGGACCCTGATAGCCTCAGTGATGCCAGCGGATCAGATGGTGGCCGTGGCCCAGAACCAGGCCCAGAACAACAGGAGGAGCTAGCGTGGGCCAGGGGTCGGCGCTCACCAAGAGCCCCTGGGGAGCTAGCCCCCACCTCTTTCTTCATTGGTGATCAGAATGGGGAGGCCACCTTCCCCAAGAAATCATCTGTGGCTCCTGGAGAGGTGGATGGCCCGGGACGGGTGGTCCAGACCAGCCCTTCAGCAAGGGATGGCCTCTACGTCAGTGCCAATGGGAGGATGGTGATCCAACTACGCGGTGGTCGGTCCCCAGAGCCTGACACGGCTCCACCCAAGGAGGCCCTGGCCTTTGCCCGGCAAGAGAGCTTCACCAAGGAGCCAAGCAGTGGCCCCCCAGCACCTGGAAAGCTCCCTCACATTTCTAGTCACCCACTCCTACAAGACTTGGCTGCAGCGCGGGCCTCTCGCATGGACTTCCACACGCAGGACACCCACCTGATCTTGAAGGAGACTGAGACAGCCCTGGCAGCCCTGGAGGCCCGACTACGCTCCAAGTCTGCAGATGAATGTGAGGGGGGCAGCACCCCCAGGCCTCCAGAGGACTCCCTGTCTGGGGATTCAGATGTGGACACAGCCAGCACCATTAGCTTGCTCAGTGGCAAGAATGGACCCAGCCCAACAACCCCCCAGACTCCAGGGCCACAGAAGGAGAGCCTGCTGTCTCCACCAGCAGTACCAGACCCAGGGGGTGCTACCCAGGGCAGTGCCCGAGATCGACTGTCAGAGAAACAGCACCGCCCACCAGGCCCTGCAGACTTGGGCCATGGAGAGCCATCACGGCGCCTGGCTATGCGGCGTGGCCATGGGTCTCGAGGGTCCCTGGACTGGCCTGAAGAGGAGCGAGGCTCTGGTCTTGCCCACATGCCCAATTCTAACCATGAGACCCCTGAGGCCACTGGGACAGGTCGACAAGGGCCCCGCCGGAAACCAGTGGCCCCTCCACCCTCCCCAGCTGCCAGGGAGGAGCAGAGCCGCAGTTCCACCACTGCTCAGAAGGTGCAGCAGGCATTGACCCGCTCCAACAGCCTGTCCACCCCGAGGCCCACCAGGGCCTCCCGACTCAGGCGGGCCCGTTTGGGGGATGCCTCGGATACCGAGGCCGTGGATGCTGAACGAGGGACCACAGCCAACCCTGAGCCAGCAAATCGACCAGCCCCTGAGCAGGCCAAGAAACTGACACGCTTGGACATCCTGGCCATGCCCCGGAAGCGGGCAGGCTCCTTCACGGGACCCAGCGATTCTGAGACAGCCCCGGCCCGCACTGGCTTCTCTGGCCGCAGTGCTGAACTCTACAGCACCAGCCGTAAGCCTACGATAGCCGAGGCCCGTGCTGCTGCCAGGAAGGCTGCTGCTGCTGCCAGCACGGGGCCCCGCCAGCCCTTCAGCAGGGCCCGCCCGGGCAGTGCCAGATACTCTTCCAGTGAGTGTGGGGTGATGGGTAGTGGGATGGTGGGTGGGCAGGATGGCCAGCAGCAGCTGAGCTCCTGGGTAAATGTGTTGTAGACCTGCACACACATGTACACTGGCCAGATGTGCCCATGGCTCCTGTGTGGCAGAAGACCCTCCCCAGGGTGCCTCCCCTCACCCCAGGGGTCTCGGTGCCTGGACCTTGAGGTTGGCACTGCCACTGTTGGTATCCCGAGGCTAGCACTTCTAATGACTGTAGGGGCCCAAGCTGCCCACCTGGGAACCCGAGGAGGGCTCTGCCAAAGTTCTCTGTTCCCTGTCCCCTGTGCTGCTGTGGCTGTGAATCCCAGGGAAGGGTATCTATCTAAGGGGAGCCTTTCTGACACCCTTGAATGCCCACAGAGCCCCTGGCCTGAGAGGGTTGTGTCAGTCCACATGAACAGTGACCTCTGCCCCATCCCCTGAGCTGTGTGTGTACAATAAGAAGGGACAGACTGCTGCAGATGCTGGAGCTGGCCCCATTCCTGGGATGGCTGGGCCCTGTCAGTATAGCCCCTGTCGCACCCGACCCAGGGAGCTGTGCCATGCCCCAGTGGATTGAGTGGATTGGTTTGAGGCAAGTTGCCACAGCCCCACCCCTTGGCCTTGCTGTTCCTGGCTGACTCCACTTACCCCTCTGCCTCCCAGCATCTTCTCAGACCCCTGCCTGCTGGGCCCCCTGGGAAGGGACACCGTGGCTGCCTTGATTAAGGACTTTATTTGGCAGAAACTGCTGTCCCTAACCTGCCAACACTGCTTAGCATGCAGGCCCCATCCACCCTTCATCCAAAGTGTTGGCTATCAGAGCTGCTTGGGGCTCAAAACAGCCCTAAGCCAAGGAGTCTATATCCTGGCCAGGCAGCCATACCTGAGGATGAGAGTCTGATGCAGGCTGTGGGAGCCTGGCATGGGCTGGCAGTGGCCTGATCTCACCCACAGTGTGATCCAGCTGTGCAGTACCGTAGCTGGTCCTTGTGTGTGGCTTACCCCATCTTCTGCCCAGCACCCTTTCCTGGTGCCCAGAGAGCAGCTGTCACCTCACAGGCACAGGCATCTACTCCTCTGACCCCTCCCATCCCCCTGGATGTTGCACTGGCCCCAGGAGTGCCCAGTCCCTGGCTCTGCATGTCCTCTGGGCTGGTGGTGCTTCTGCTGGGGGGTTTCTGGGGACAACTGTGATGCATCTTGTCCTTCAGCACAGGGCCCTCATCCTGAGGGACCCTGGGGCTACCAATGCACTGAGTGTTCTCTGTTCTGTTCTCGCTTCTGAAACCAACCCACTCACTCAAGGCACACGGCGGCGGCAGCAGGGTTCGGATTACACGTCCACCTCCGAGGAGGAGTATGGGTCCCACCACAGCTCCCCTAAACACACACGCTCCCATGCCTCAACAGCCACACAGACCCCAAGGGCCAGCAGCTCGGCCCGGGCTCGTTCCCAGGCCCCCGGCCCCCGGGACACAGACGATGATGAGGAAGAGCCTGACCCTTACGGCTTCATTGTACAGACAGCAGAGATCGCAGAGATCGCTAGGTGAGTGATCAGGCCATAGATTCCTCCCCTTGGCTGACAGCTCGGCTGGGCTCCCGACCCTGCGTAGGTGTGGAGATTGTTTGGTGGGTGGTAGATAGATGAGTGGGTGGCTGGGTAGATGGACAAATGAGTGATAAATGGGTTGATAAAAGTGAATGGGTGAGTGAATGAGTGGGTTCATGGATGGATGGATTGATCCCTAGGTGATGGCTCACTCAGTAGGTAAGTAGATATTTGGATAGATGGATGAGTAGGTGGATGGGCGAATGTTTGTCTAGGAGGGTAGGGAACGTTGAGTTCAAGTAGCTAATGTGACCACAGTTTCTATTCTAAATAAACTTACATGGTCTTCTCTGGGTGTGTTCTGGGGAGGGGTGTGCAGGGGCGAATCTGGTTGAGCTATGGCCAGTGCCTTGGTGGCCAGGCCCTGAAAGGTAGAGGACCCCCAGGACCTATGTGGACATCCGGGGGTTTTGTTGAAGATGCTGAACTTGAGAGGCACTGAGAAGGTGACCAGAAGCAGATGGCGCTCAGGAGAGTGGCCATGTGGGGGTGGGGACACAGTTACTGGAACGAGGTCATCTAGGGGACAGGGTAAGAGAGATGGGCTGAAGAAGAGAGGCCTCCTGAGAAGCAGCATGGACTATGGGGGGATGCATGGCCTTTGGGTGAGAAGCAGAGGGACGGGCTCCCCGGGTCGCAGCCTAGTGTAAGGAGGAACAAGAAGAGACATGGTCCTGCGGGATTCTGAAGCTCTGGCATGCCAGCCTGCTGGGCCCAGGAGACGGGCGCGGTGTGCCTCTTACAGAAGGGAACTAAGAGTGGCACCACTGGGGGAAGTGGCGGAGCCCTTGGAAGTTTGGTGTCGTCCAGAGTCGGAGGGGCCTGCTTCTGTGTTCTCTTGATTTTAGAACCATGGGACCAATGATGGGCCCAGACAGCCCAGTCGGGGGACCATGAGGGACCTTCTGGAGAGCGACAAGTGTAGTAATGGCCCTGGGGCAGCTGGGACCAGATCTCTGGCCAGGGTGCAGGTCCTAGGTAGACCCCTGAGGATAGCCATAGGGTAACCCGAGTCTGGTGGTAAGGGTTCAAGTGGGTGGACCATGGTGGTATTGAGCCCCAAGAACCTTTAAGGCAAGAGACAGGCTGTGGGACCTCCCTAAAAAGGGGTTCAGCCATGTGCTTAGGAGCTTGGGTAGACCCAACCGAGGCCTCAAGGCAACAAACTCAGGGAACTGCTGCTGCCTCCTTGGTCCTCTGTCTTCTGGCTGCCCTCACTGGAACCTCACTGGGACAAGCCCAGGACCCTTGTCGGCATAGAGATATGTGTTCCCCCATGGTGTGAGTCAGAACTTAGTTCTCAACCATATTGGAAGAGCCACAAGGTCCCTCTACCCAACTCTAACCCTTGAAATCAGGAGCCCCATATGGTAGCTATGGTGGTCTCCATCCACACCTCCCCTGCCTCGATTTCCCTGCTTGCCAAGGTGGTACCCACACATTCTGTGGCTGAGTTGTATCCATGCTGGGAGGGCCCAGCAGCCACTGTGTCTAGGTTTAGTGTGCAGGGAGAAGAGACAGTCTGGAGGATTCCTACTCACTCTTCTTACTGGACCCTCCCCGAGGCCCAGCTCTGACAGGCCACATACCCCGGGCCCAGGCCTTTACCGAGCATTGCCTCAGACAGTGGAGTTGTGCTCCCCTAACTCAGTGTGCATGGGGGGTTTGTGGGTCCCCACCACCCCAGAGGACCTCTAGCAGAGCTCATTTTTTCCTGTTGGCCACAGGCTGAGCCAGACACTAGTGAAGGATGTGGCCATCCTGGCCAGGGAGATTCATGATGTGGCGGGAGATGGGGATTCACTGGGTTCACCAGGACCCACTCGCAGCCCATCTCTCGGGAATATGCCCAGCACCCCTGCCTCGACCATCTCAGCCCGTGAAGAGGTGAGTCCCCAATGTCTCAGGTACACATTGGGGAGGGTGTTCATCCTCCAGGGTAGAGGTCTCACCTTGTGTTTCTTAATTTGAGGGCTCCCTACAGAGTCCCTGAGGGTTTGTGGTGTGGGAACTTGTCCTCAAGCTTAGCTTTCTACTTCGAGAGAGTGGGTGTTGGGAGGGATCTTGAGCAGATGGGCTTGGGGCTTGGTTTAGCCCTGGTCCATTTGGAGCCTTGGAGGGCTCTCTCTACCCCTGGTGGCTGTCTGCATCAGGCAAGTCAATGGTGCCTGGCTCTGTTCTCCACAGCTGGTACAGCGCATTCCAGAGGCCAGCCTCAACTTCCAGAAGGTGCCACCTGGCTCCATGAACTCTCACAACTTGGATCAGAACATGAACGACAGCCGTGAGGATGCCCTGGCCAATAAGACAAGGCCTCGGAACCGTGAGGAGGCACGGTTCCCCCCCCCCCCCCACACACACACACTGTGTAGCTGCGGGTCGGGGAATGCCTTGGACAGTGTGTCTGGGTTGTAAGGTGGAGGCCAGCTAGCTGGGGGTGGGGGGTAGGGCTGCAAGCATACTAATGCCCAGGTCCTTCCAGGTGATCTTTGATAATCTGATGCTAAACCCGGTGTCCCAGCTGTCACATGCCATTCGTGAAAACACAGAGCATCTTGCTGAGAAGATGAAGTAAGTAGGCAGCCCCTGGGTGCAGTGCCAACAGGGTTACATGTGCTGGGCCTAGCATCAGTATCCGAATGTGCAGCCTGATAGGCCGTGTGTGGGTAGCGAGCTCCTCATGCCTACACTGCTCCCTGAGGTTGGGCCCTCCTCCTCTCTGCAGCCCTCGCCTCGATCCCAGCTGCCCCTGCCAGAGTTGTTCTTAGCTGGAGCGTCAAGCAGCTAGTCGAGTTCCTGCTCTGGGCTTAGTTTCCCTCTTAACTCCAGCAAGGGATGGCATCAGCTTCACTATGGCAAGAGAGAGGTCTGCGAAGGTCCCATTCCTTGTCTCTGTCACTGTCCTTGTCCCTGCTCCCTTCCCAGGATCCTCTTCCAGAACACAGGCCGGGCATGGGAGGACCTAGAGGCCAGGATCAATGCTGAGAACGAAGTGCCCATTCTGAAGACATCCAACAAGGTCAGAGACAGAAGGACCCATCCTTGGGCCTGGCTCCCCACCCCGTGGGCTTGGCTGAGCTGGTCTGGACCATAACCTCAGTCTTGCTCCCAGTCCGTCCGGAGGATATGAGGCCCCTGCATGCTCTTACTGTAGCCCACCTCCTCTCTGTCCTTCCCAGGAAATCAGCTCCATCCTGAAGGAACTGAGACGTGTGCAGAAGCAGCTGGAAGGTAGGTGTGGCCCAGGCCCAGGGCAGGCAAAGGCAACCTTTTGGGCTTATAGCCAGATCCTCAACTGGCCTGACTCTTGGCTCTCTTCCAGTCATCAATGCCATTGTGGACCCTAGCGTGAACCTCGACCTGCTCATGGGAAACAGAGCTCCTGCAGGGTCCACTCAGCCAGGGCTTGGGAAAGCCCGGCCAGCAGCTCAGAGCTCAACTTCACCTGCCTCGGTGGACGCCTTGCTGCCAGCCCTGCCCCTCAGGAGCTTCCCACAGCGGGCAAACTGCGGGCCCCCTGGCCTTCCGGAGCCTGCCTTTCTTCCTGATGCTGAGAGGTTCCTGATCTAATCGGTGGATGGGCAAGGCCAGCCTTCTTCTGCGTGTGTCCTGTGCCTGCCTGTGCACCATCCCACAGCCCACCTGCCTGGCTGCAGGCGGTTCTCTGTGAAAACCCCGTATGTGCCATAACCCCACGGACGGGTGCCTCCCAGGCCCCTCCTCAGCCAGCACCCCAACCACTTCATCCAGCCCATGGCTGCCCCCACCTTCACAGGCCTCCTAGCCTAGCCCCTGGGGTACCCACTGCCAAGGGCCAGCCGTTGAGGCCCCATATTCACCTCCTCTCCATCGCCGTTGTTTTTGTCCCTAGCTTTAAAGGAAAGAGTATTTGGTCCCATTGCAGGACTCCACCAGGCCTGACTTAGGTGCAGCTCCAGCCCGAGAGCCCCTGTATCATCTCTATGTGCTCTTAGGCCAGAAGAGAAAGGGGCTGACCCTGGAGCCAGTCAGTGCCAAACACAGAAGCTGGATGGGCTTGGCATATCCCCCAACTGTCTAGGAAGGAGGCTACTTGCTTTGTGGCTCCTGTCTGAATCCATGGCCGGAGCTGCTGCAGAGTCCATCAGCCTGGGCAGATGAGTGGCTCATGGAGGTATTTGGGGCAGGAACCCCACGGCTCTAAGCCTTTGGTGCCAACGCAACTGCCAAACCCACTGAGTTTGGGTACTGTCCCAGCAAGTCCTCCTGAGTGGATTCTTCCCTACTAGGGACCTTGGACTTCCTTACAGTGGGACTGGATGTAGCTGGGTGGGCTAGCAGTCCCTTTGGTTGTGGTGAGTGCTTTACCAGTGTGGCAGAAAAAAGAGATTTGGAAGCTCCTGGCTTTGTGATCTAAACCATATACCCCTGCTGTCCCAGATGCTGTGGGCACAAAGTGGTAACTGCAGCAGGCCCCTGTGGCCTGATCCTTTGTGGGGGCCTGGCAGGGACAGGCCCACTACTGGTTATGCTTTCTCAGGATTTGTTTGGCTGGGGCCTGCCAGGTGAGCAGAGTGTGGCTGCCCTGCTGCTGCCCCTTGCTGATGTTTCTGGAGGCACTAAGCCAAAGAGCCCGTTGGCTGGAATGGGATGGGGAGCGTCCCATATCAACCAGGCTGGTGTGGGTATACTCTATGCCCTGCCTGATGTGTGTGTGTGGGTGTTGCTCCGGAACAGGACCTATCTGCTGGGGCCGAGGTAGCTGCGGCGGGAGACCCGGAGCCCTGAGGGGTGGCATGGGTCTCCCTGTTTACACTTAGATGATAGAGATTCATGCACGGGTCCTGTGTGCCTCTGCCCAGCCCACCTGATGTTTACGTGTGTGTGTGGAGCCTGCCGTTCGTCTGGAGGAGGTGCCAGCCCAGCCTGTTGGCCACTCCCCCTGCATGTCCCACACATTGCCCACAGCCTGCTCCCCATAGTAAATGGCTGTCCTTCTGCAGAGTCCATGCCTCCCACCCCTGGTCATCACTGTACAATCTTTTTTTTTTAAATGCACAGATTGGTGTTCCTCCTCACATTTAGCTCCCTCGTCCCTCCAGCCCTCGACCTGGGATTGGTGTCCTGCTTGCCTGGCTTCTTGAAGGCATCTCTCCATTGTTCTCAGGTGGTCTTGTGGATGTCTATCAGAAAATGGTTATTTTATATGATTTGTCATGGAATTTGTTCTAATAAATCATTCTTCCACGTGGCAGCACACCAGTGTCTGCCGCCTTGGCGCTCTGGGGATGGTGTTGGGGTAGCTATGTTGTCTTGGCACAAGGAATCTCTTTGTGGGTTCAAGACACCAACTATGCTTATGCCTTTGAACCAAGAACTTGGGAGGCAGGGATCTCTCAGTTTGAGGTTAGCCAGGGCTGCACAAGACCCTGTATGTATGTGTGTGTGTGTGTGTTTAAAAGTTCATTCCTACAATAATCCCTACTGCAGCCCCCACTCCTCCCAGTTACCCCCCACCTCCCCTCTCCCGCAGATCCACTGCTCCTCCGCTTCCCTCCAGAAAAGAGCAGGCCTCCCAGAGATGCCAGCTAAGCATGACACAACAAGATGCAACAAGACGAGGCAAAAACCTTCATATCAAGGTTGGGCGAGGCAACCCAGTAAACAGGAAAAGGGTCCTAAGAGCAGGCAAAAGAGTCAGAGATACTTCCCCTCCCGCTGAAAAATCCCAAGCTAAACAGCCACAGTATGTATGCAAAGAACCTGGCATAGACCCAGGCAGGCTCCTTGACTGCCCCTTCGGTCTCTGTGACCTCTATTAGCCCTGCTTAGTTGATTCTGTGGGCCATGTTCTCATGGTGTCCTTGACCCCTCTGGCTCCTACAAGTCTTCCTCACCCTCTTCTGAGGGGTTCCCCAAGCTCTGTCTAATATTTGGCTGCTGTGGGTCTCTATATCTACTCCCATCAGCTGCTGGAGGCAGCCTCTCTGATGATGATTGGACTAGGCACCGATCTATGAGTACAGCAGAACATCACTAGGAATCATTTCATTCACTTTTTTTTTTTTTGCCAGTTGTGTTTGGTTTTTGTTTGTTTGTTTGTTGACCTTAAAAACAAAGACATGAAATTTGCAGGCAAATGGATAGAACTAGAAAATATCATCCTGAGTGAGGTAACCCAGACCCAGAAAGACAAACATGGTATGTACTCACTTATAAGTGGATATTTGTTGTAAAGTAAAGGATAACCATGCTACAGTCCACAGACCCAGAGAGGCTGAGTAACAAGGAAGGCTCAGTGGGGGATGAGTGGATCTCCCTGGGAAGGGGAAATAGATTTCCTGGGTGGACTAGGGGTGGGTGGAGATGGGAACAGGAGAGATCAGGTTGGGGCAGGGAGGGATGGGAAGAAAGATGACTGGAATTGGGGGGCATTTGGGGGGTGAGATGGAAGCCTAGTGTAATGGAAACTCCCTGGAGTCTACAAGGGGGACCCTAGTGAGGACTCCTAGCAATGGGGGAATATGGAGCCTGAATCAACCATCTTCTGTAACCAGGCATGGCTTCCAGTGGAGGGACCGGGAAACAACTCCGCCACAAAACCTTCCACCTACAGTTTGTCCTGCCCACAAGATGTGCTGGGGTAAAGGTGGCACAGATCTTGTGGGAGTGACCAACCAGTGACTGGTCCAGCTGAGACCCACGCCACAAAACGGATCCCACTCCTGACACTGCCCAGAGGGCCAGGAGCCAGAGACTGGACAGCCCAGAGACCTAGGATAGAACTAAACATGACTGAAAAAAAAAAAAAAAAAAAAAAAAAGATGCTATACCTCATAGACCAGAGCCTAGCATAACCATCACCAGAGCGGCTTCATCCAGCAACTGATGGGAGCAGATGCAGAGACCCACAGCCAGACATCAGGTGGAGCTTAGGAGTCCCACGGAAGAGGAGGAGGAAGGATTGTAGGAGCCAGAGGGGTCAAGGACACCACAGGAACACGGCTCACAGAATCAACTAACCAGGGCTCATGGGCTCAGAGAGTAAGTGACAATCAGGGAGCCCGTATGGGCTGACCTAGGTCTTCTGCATTTATGTTATGGTGGTGTGGCCTGGTGTTCTTGTGGGACTCCTAACAGTGGGAGTGGGGGTATCTCTGATTCTTTTGCCTCCTCTTGGGACCCCTTTCCTCCTACTGGGTTGCCTCGTCCAACCTTAATGTGAGGATATTGTGGGAGGCCAGCTCCCACCTTTTAAGAGTTCCTATGAGGAGGAGAGAAGGATAAGAAACTTTTAGATAGAAAGTGAAGAGGAGAAAGACAGAAACACAAAATAGCTTCGGGAGGACCTGGATCAAAACCCAATGGTCCTGTCTACCTCTTCAAAAGGACTTTTTATAACAACGCCAAAGGGCAGGGCAAAAGACCTCCCCCTTGCTAGATCAAAGCACATTGCACAGCCACGTGTAGACCCTGTGTAGACCCTTTCAACCACCTGGTCACCACGCCTGTGGTCAAATCCATCCCCTTATGCAGCCCTGCTGGGTAAAGCAGACTCAGATTCTCAGACCCTGAGTAAGTTCTCACTAGGAAACCTCTGTGGGTCTCTACAGGATAGGTGTCGGTCAGATTGTAACTTGTTACGCTGTGTTTGGTTGGTATCCCCAGGAGACCTGCTCTTTTCTGAAGGGAAACAGAGAAGGAGTGGGTCTGGGAGAGAGGGGAGGTGGGGGAGGGACTCGGGAGAGAGGAGGGAAGGGAAACTGCCCATCAGGATTTAATGTATGAGAGAAGAAATAAATATTTTTTAAAAAAGGAAATAAAAAGCCATTGCTGAAATTCAGATGTTGCCACCAGGTGGCAGCCTAAGCCAGGGAGCAGCAGATGTTTGCTTTGTTTAAAAATTGTGCATATCGATGTTCTGCCTCCGTTTATGTGTGCACTTATGCATGCCAGTGGGGAGCAGAAGGGGCCGCTGGATCATCTGGAACTGGAATTAAGATGTTTGTTAGCTGTTAACTAAATCTGGTCCTAAACACTGAGCCAGCTCTCCAGGCAGTTCTTGACAGATCAGAGAGCGAACAGAACCAGAGCTGAGCTGTCACCTCCAAAGACCCTACTGCCTGGCTTCTGCCAACCAGGCCCCACTTGCTACATCCACAGTCTCCACAAACAGTCTTACCTGCTGGGGTCCAAGTACCCAAATCATGAGCCTGTGAGGGGACAGTCCAGATTCAAACCATAACAAGGAGTCATGGGGATGACAGGACAGACTACCCCCCCCAACACACACACACACACACACACACACACACACACACAAACAGCAGCTTTCAGATGTGGGACAACAGACAGAGCAGGACTGTCATCCTCCTGAAGGGACACGTGAGCTGATAGCTGCCCTCTACGGCATGGAAAGGGCTAGTTACCCCAGACATCATGGTACCCCACTGAGGACAGAAATGTATGGAGAACAAAGCAACCACAAGAAGAGTGTGGGAGAGAGCAAGCTCTGGGCTGCCTAGATTGTCCGTGACCTGCGCCTGTGCGAGAAACTGCAGAAGGCTATGGAAGCCAGCAGTGGGCAGGGATGGAGGCTGTACATATGTCACCATTTAGAAAAGAGCTCATGACAGGCACACAGGACACGGGCCTTAGTCTTCAGCGTCTTAGTAACTGCCCCAGTGGTGCTTACAAACAAGTCTCAAGAGGACAGCTTTGGCAGGATAAAGTCAGTATTCATTCGGGGGATACAACGAAATCCAGCACCCAATAACACGATGTCAAAGGTGACCCAGCATGCAAAAGCACACACACACACACACACACACACACACACACAGAGAGAGAGAGAGAGAGGGAGAGGGAGAGGGAGAGAGAGAGAGAGAGAGAGAGAGAGAATATAGTGAATGTGATTCCAGCAGGGAGACATGTCATAAGAAAGTGTCATGCTTTGCTGTTTTTGTTATGAATGGAAAGATTATCCTCCAGGATTCCCTGCCACCCCAATCTTTGTTCTTTGCACATCTGAAGGAGAATTCACGCTGGGCACAGGTGGATTAAGCAGTAGTCAGAGTTTATTTTTCGGTAGATAAGAAAGCAGAAGTGGGTGGTGAGCTGATGGAGCCAAGGGGCAACAGCAAAGGGCTGTCTCAGATGCCTGCACTTACGAGCCTCTGTTTACCAGTTCTGCTGCCTGTGTCCACTCCTGTGGTGGTCTGGGTGGTCTTCCTGGAATCTCAGAAGCCCTCCTTACCCACAATTCACTGTGTTGCAGTTAGATGCACTGGATGCAGAAAAGTATATAATAATGTATATAAAGATGTAAAGACCCATAAACTGAGAAGTTTGCTAGAAGAAAGAGCAGTGCCCTTGTGTGCTCCCCAGGAAGGGAGCCATGAGGAGCCAGCTGAAACTTGCTTTGTGGTTTTTCCCAGAGCCCTGACCTTCCTCTGGTTAGCATGGGCACCTCATATCCAGATGAAGCCTTCTTATTTATTTCCTCATGTCCCTGACCTTGCCATTTAACCCCAACTTTTATTTTAACTGTAACACTTTCATATATTGTAGATAAGGCATGAACAACACTCAAAATGCATCACAGAAGAAAACAACAAAGCATTCATAGTTTATGTGATAAGACCAAGAAACCCAACTTAAGCAGGACAGTGGTGGCACACACCTTTCATCTCAGCACTCAGGAGGCAGGGGCAGACAGACCAGCCTGGTCTACAGAGTGAGTTTCAGGACAGACAGGGCTACACAGAGAAACTCTGTCTTGGGAAAAAAGAAAAAACAGAAATCCAACTTATAAGTAACCACAATTCCAGAAAAAGTCATGACAGAAAAAAATGTTCAAAGAAACAATGACAAAATAATTTCAAGTATGATGAAAACTATAAACCCATGAGTCCAATAACCCAACCAAGAAAATGAAAATACTGAAAAAACCCTCTGAGACGGCCTTTTGACACCATGACGTGATACCTGCCGATGGTGTAAGGGAGAGAGTTTTGCTTTGGTTCTTGGTTTCTCACATTTTGGTTCAAGGTCAAGCACATACGAGATGCTGGGTTTGATCCTTTGCACTGCTGAAAAGAAAAGGCAAGACCCAGTCAAGGCTAGCTGGGTCCATTGCTTTGAGTTGGGGCCAAGCAGAACACCACAGCAGTGGGAGCTTGTGGCAGAGGCGACTGTCCACCTCCCAGCAGCCAGGAAGCAGGCAGAGGGAGAGGAACTGGCCTGGGAAGAGGTTCAGATCCTAGGAATATACCCTCAGTGACCAGCTGCCACCAACCAGGCCCAATCTCCAGAAGTTTCTAGCCCCTCTCAATAATGCCATCAAATTGTGACCCTACCAGAGGATTAACCATATGCCATAAAGTCATTTTGGTGGTTCACACCTGTCACCTGACACATGGGCAGCTGAAGCATGGGGATGAGGATTTCAGGTCTACATAGTAAGACCCTGCCTCAAAAACAAAAAGTAGCTGGGTGTGACACTTAATCCTTAATCCTTGTTGTGGAATAGAATATTCATTTAACTAAGTAAAGATGTATTGCATTTGTTTGTGTTGCAGAATAATTGTTTAACCTTCTAAAGATGTGATGCATTTGTTTAATTATGTAAAGATGCGTTGCTGTTTTACCTTGCCTGCTAAGGCACCTGATTGGTCTAACAAAAAGCTGAATGGCCAATAGCTAGGCAGAGGAGGGATAGGCAGAGCTGGAGGGTATAGAGAAAAGGGGAGCCAACTGTCAGCCAGCCAGCCAGACATGGAGGAAGCAGGAAAGCAGGATGGACAGTACATAGATGAGGTAAATGAGCTTCAGGACAGCACATAAATGAATAGAAATGGGTTAAGTTAAAGAAAAAAAAGCCAGCTAGAAACAAGCCTAAGCTAAGGCCGAGCATTCATAATTAACAATAAGTCTCCATGTCATGATTTGGGGTCTGGTGGTCCAAGAAAGCCTGCTACAAATCCTAGCACTGGAGAAGCAGAGGCAGGAGGATCTCTATAAGTTCAAGGCCAGCCTGGTCCTATATAGTGAGTTTCAGACCAGCTAGGGCTACAAAGTGAGCCCCTTTCTAGAAAAAGAAGATGAAGAGGAGGAAGAAGAGGAGGAGGAAGTATATTGCACTGTGATTAGAAAAGATGCTTTGAAGGGACCTCAGGAATTGGCCAGACCCAGGCTCAAGAGTGTGAAGGTGAAAGCTCATTTGGCAGGCTTTGCATTGAGCGGAGTGCCAGGATGCCCCATCGGCGCTGTCCTCTGCCATAAGCTTGTTTTATTACTGCTATTACTATTACCACATAAATAGCAGATTAAACTGTTTTGTGTGATACAACCATGTGTTTATTTCCTGACACCAGAGTTTAAGACTTCTGATTTGTCCTAATGTCAATAAAGCAAGAATCATAATAAAACACTCTTTTACAACCCCCAACACCAAAGCAACCCTCACAAACCTTTTTGTATAAAAATGAAAACTGCATATTTTTAAAAGAAAATACTATATAACTTCCAAGCCATTGGACATACAAGATCAAGAAAGTGTTTAAAAACATTCATTAATTTCAACAACGAAAAAGGAAAAGGGCATCAAGGAGGCTGGGGGTGTGGCTGTTTGCAGACTGCTTACCTGGCGTTTGCCAAACAGCTGTCGTGGTGCTCTGGAGGTGGAGGCAGGAGGATCAGAAGTTCAAGGTGATTCTCAGCTACACGGGCAGTTCTGTGGTCACCCTGGGCTTTGTGAGAGACCCTGTCATAAACAAAAACAACCAAGACCCCGCCTTCTGTTTCTTCTTTTAAGCAGCAAGGAAAAGCGTAGGCCAGTGAACAAAGGCATGTCAGTCAAGGAGAGAGCACATGCCACAGCTGAGAAGACAAGGGAGCTGGAAGCTTCCTCACACCCAGGGATTCCACAGCTGCCATCAGGGGCCAGCATATGACTCACTTGTGCGTGTGACACTGGCGTGAATCAGCCTACAGCATGGCCCATCCTGTGAAAGTGTGGCCTGTTCTTTATGCACAGCATGTTGTACTTGTGATGGTGATGTCATGCTGATGGAGTCACCCTGCTGCATTCTGAATCAGTCCTGAGTGTGCTCCATCAACCTGTGATCAAACAAAACAGGGCGATTTCACCAGCAGCAGCCTCATGCACTTTGGGAGTTCTGTGTGTGTGTGTGTATGTGTGTGTGTGTGTGTGTGTGTGTCTGTGTGTGTGTGTCTGTGTGTGTGTGTGCGCACATGCGTGCGTGCATGCACTTCAGGGGTTCTGTGTGTGTGTGTGTGTGTGTGTGTGCATGCATGCATACGTGCATGCACTTCAGGGTGTGTGTGTGTGTGTGTGTGTGTGTGTGTGCGCGCGCGCACTACTTCAGGGGTTCTATATTTTGTCCTGACATTTTCTCTGTGGCCACTTTGTCCCACAATGTGGCATGAGAAAAGACGAACCCCAAGGATGGTTCAGCATCCCAACTGTTTAGATGCTGTGTGGTGAAGCTGAAGTCTGCCGAGCTCTGAGTGGCCAGGAAAGACCACGAGGGAAGAGTCAGGCTGCTCCACAAGGCAGAGGCTGGAGAAGGACCAGCTCCTCCGGGTGTGGGGAGAAGTGGGGACAAGTGGGTCTCACTTGGGTCTTCGTGGACAGTTGGTCTCCTTCAGTCTCCAATGATCAAAACCAATCTGTTTGTCCGGGGCAATCTGGACACAGGGTGTCACCAAGCTTCCAGTCGTCACGTTGCCAAGAAACCTGTGCTGGGTGTCCACCAGCCCTATAGGTTCCCAGACTCCCTTAGATAGACTCAAGCTGAATCTATCCCAGGGTGGTGCCACATGCCACGCCCAGTCCTGCCTAAGATGTGGTGGAGGAGAGGAGCCGTGGCTGATGGGCTTGGGCTTCCTTGAAGCCGCAGAGCCAGTCAGTCCTATACCTGAAAACTATTTGTTGAGAGCTTCAGGAAACCTAAGGTTCCCTGCCTGCCCTGCCTTCAGGAGGAAAACCCCTGTTCCACTGACCAGTACAAGAAGACGCCGACCGAGTTCTATCCTGCCATGGTTATTGTGGTCCATTTCATTCAAAATCCCTGAAGAACCATCCCTCAGGGTGGGTACCTGGAACACAGTGATATTCAGGCACACGGTGGCTTAACCTGAAGAGGCCACCTTCTGTGTCCTAAAGAGGATAACCAACTCCAAAGTTATCCCACAGGAAGTGAAGGACGGGACTCTTCCATGCACTTTCTGGACACAGGTCACTGAGGTCAGGCCCTGCCCACCCTGTGAAGTTGGCCTCCTTCCCCTGAGATCAATCTGAGGCCAGACCCTGAATAGAGGCCTATTTGCCTGCCAAGGAGGAGGGAAGTCAACCTAGACCCTATTCAAAGTAGGGGCTGTTCTCAAGACCCTGATCTAAAGGCAACGAGGTTTGGCCTTCAGGAGGTCCATCTTGGAGCATGAGGGGAGACAGAATCCCTGCAAGGAGCCACTAGCCACCCTACTTTTATGGTCAGGCCAGGGTATAGCCCCACCTGAATTCCTCAGCAGTGCGGGTCATGGCTGCCTCCACATCCCAGCTTCCCTTGCAGCTAGGTCTGGCCCTGTGACCAAGTCTAGATCAAGTTGTAGGTAATAAATGGAAGTACCTTGTTCAACCTCCAGAGATCTCCTTTAGGGGTGCTTCATTCTCTCCTAAGGACGTGGAGGTGATGGCTGAGCTTCAGAAGCCATTTTAGGGCTGTGAAGTTTGGATCCCAGGGTTTGGAGGCTGAAAACTAGATTCCCAGAGACTGTGGCACTGGTAACTCCTCCAGATACAAGTCCTTGGGTAGGGTTAGTGGGTCAGTCAGTTTCTCTTCATTGTGACACACACCTGAGACAAACCATTTAAAGAATGAAGGACTTATTTGGCTCATAGCTTTGGAGGTTTCAACCCATGGTCAGCTGTTGCCATTGCTGTGAACCCATAGTGAGGCCAGGCATAGAGGCAGGAGCAAGGAAAAAGGAAGCAGCTTGCCCTGAGGCAGCCAGGAAGCAGAGAGAGATGAAGAACCCAGGTACACAATAATATAAGATATGGCCTGCAAAGTTCTGCCCCCAGAAACCTACATCCTCCAATCAGGCCCCATCTTGCATAGTCTCCACCTGCTCCCACTAGTCTACCCATCATGAATGTATCAACGGACCAATCTGTCAATTAGCTCATGATGCTGTTTGAACCACTCTCGCCTGAGTCCCTGGTGCCTACAGTCAAACTTAATTCTGACATTAGGCATGTGACTGAGGGGCCCTCTCTAGGAGTAGGCAGGGTAGATTTTCTCTAGAGGAGAAAGTTCTCAGCTCCACCCTCTAGAGGCCCACTTGGTCCTGAGGTGGGGGTGGGGTGCTCAGAACAGAGAGGAAGTGGATGGAAGGGGAAGCAACAGGCCAGAGAGGAGGCAGGTGCCGCACAAGCAAAGCCTGCAGACGGTGGCTGGAGCCATGATGGACAAGCCAGGGCACCTAGAGGTAAGTGCCAGCCAGGCTGGGGCCAGACAGAGGACCTCGGGAGGGGCTTCTGTCTACCTCCCACATCCTCCCAGCACCCCATTTCCCACAGAACGCCCAGACTGGCCTGCAGACAATCACTCTTTGCTTGATCTATGAATCCAGGACCTGGATACCAGGGTCTCCAGTCACCGGGCAGCCAAATCCTGTCCTGCAGCTTAGCCCACAGGGCAGGAACTCCAGCCTTTGAGGCGAGGGAGGCTCAAAACCCAGCTCCCAGCTCACTCCACTCCTGAGATGACAGTACCAGAGAGTAATTCTAGATAGACAGCCCCACTCAAAGGATGAGGAAGATCCAGAGCCCCAAGATGGGACAGATCTGCAGCTACTAGAGGCACCCTTCCTGGC
>CABHPP010147453.1:34612-57558 GCA_902168425.1 Peromyscus attwateri
TGAGGGCTATCTCCAGTGACCCTGGCCCAGAACCTCACGTCTATACCTCCCCTGGAAGTTATAAAGATGGGTGGAAGCCAGAAGCTGGGCTTCCAGAGCTGCCCACGTCACCTGAGCTGCCCCCTGTGAGTTAGGGTAGTTCCAAGAGCATGAGAGCTGCTCTGGGGTGGAAGTGACCTCCTGACTCCCCACTTCGGGGAACTCTGGTAAGAGGGTGCTGGGCCTCTGTGGGTGACTCTGCCTCAGCACATCCCCTCCCAACTCCATGCTCTCACTGTGGTTTCTAGGCTCCACTTCCCTGTAACACTGCGCTCCAGGGCACACACAGCCTCAGGCCTGGCTCATGTAGTCCACCCCCTGTGCTGAGGCCAGCCACATACTCTGTAGGCTGCCTTCCAGCACAACTCCTAGTGGACAGTGGGATGGGGCCCACTGACCCACAGAGCTGAAGAAGCCCCCCGATTCCAACACCCAGCCACCTACAATCATCCAAGGCATCCAGGCTGGGAGTGATGTCAGCTCTTGTCCTTAGGGGTGTCTTTGCCAGGGCTGGGTGACCCATTTGCTGTGACAGGATTTCCCCATCTGAGGCCTCACTCAGAGCTTCAGGGCCTCCTGAGAGGCTGCCTTGCCTCTTTGTAGAGTGACCATCCTGAGCGCACAAAGCAAGTTCTCCATCCCAACTAGCTGCAGCATCCCTTCCGGTCCCCTGCCCTGGACAGCAGTGCAGGGGTCCAGACTCAGCTCTTGGTGGCCCTTCTATCATGCCCCACTTTTCAGCCAGCTGTCCATCCTGGGGCCAAAACAGGGGCAGCTGGGGAAGGGAAGCAGCTGTTCATGGCTAATAAGAAAGAGTGGATGAGGCAGCCAAAGCAGAAATGGTACTTTCAGACCTGGTTTCACTTGTGGTTGGAACAAGGAACCGAGACACACACGCTCAAGACGCCCGCATCAGGGGAGACCAAGAGGAGCCAGCAGGGACAAGCAGCACACAGCCTGAATGGGGCCCACAGAAGGCCTCATCTGTAGGCCAGATGCCTGGGGTCTGGAGTCTGGGCTGGCCCCATGTCGAGCTGTGATTGGCATCTGAGCGTTGGAGTGTGCATCTGTAGGGATTGCTTAAGGAGGTGATACCATGGAGCTGGGGTTGCTGGTGACACACACTGTTCTGTACAGATGCTGGCACCTCTCCAGACAGCAGTGGAGGTCCCTGAGTGGCCACGCTGTGCTTCACCCCATGGTCCACACAGCAGAGCTGTCATGGTAGGCAGGTGAACCTAAGGGAGGGCTGGCTGGGGACTCAGCATTCTAAAAACAAGTTTGAACCCAATTTCCAAACAGAATCATGTTCAAATTTTAAGTTTCCTAAATATTAGGTTCTAGGGCTTGATTAAAGAGTACAAAACCAGCCCAGTGATGGTGGTGGTGGTGCTGGTGATGGTGGTCATGGTGGTGGTAGTTGTGGTCATGGTGGTGGTGGTGATGGTCATGGTGGTGGTGGTGGTGGTCATGGTGGTGGTGGTCATGGTAGTGGTGGTGGTGGTGGTGGTGGTGGTGGTGGTCATGGTGGTGGTGTTGGTGGTGGTGGTGGTGGTGGTGGTCATGGTGGTGGTGGTGGTGGTGTATGTGCCAGGCCAGACCAAGGCCATCTGGACTGCTGCATATCTTGTCCATGCCTCGTCACTGCAGGTAGGACTGTAGACCACCGACCCCATCTAGGCCTCGCTCTGTGTATCCCTCATCCTTGCTTACCCCCAACCCCTTCCCAGAGGCCTGGACATTGTCTCTTACAGTATAGGGAGAGATGTCTTGGCTGCTAGGAAGTCTGTGGGGATGTCTCCTCCTGCAGGTACTGGGGATGCTGGCTGTACTGGGGCTCAGCTTTGTGACTCTCACCTTGATCCTGGGGCAAGTGCCCATTTCCCTCACCAGTCATCAGGTGTTCCCCGAGGAAGTGCCCTCCAGGTCCTGGGAGGTCCTGGGAGGAGACACTGGGCAGCAGAGTAACTCCTGTCAGTGAGTGAACACTGGGGGCTCTCAGGGTTGTGGGGGTATGTGTCCTGGCTGGGTGCATCAGTGGGTCCCTAAGCAGGTGATATAGGTCACAGAGAGGCCTTGATTATCCTAGGAATGGAACCTGGATTCCCCCAAGGGAATTCCTTGTGGCCTCTTCTAGGCTGAGCATGCCTCTCCCTCAGGATCCTCACTGTAAATTCTAAGTATCCCCTCACTTAGGGTTTGTGGGGCTCAGGCTAACCCTTCCCACTTCACTGGTCCCTCTTCTGTACCTTTGACCTGGGTTCGGGCCCTGGAGCCACACTGGGGCCAGTCCTTCCAGTTGGGCAGCAGGAATGGAGCAAATAGCTGACTGGGCCCCTTTTGGTTCTGTTCCCAGGCTCATCCTTGTGGAAAGTATCCCCCAGGACTTGCCATTTGCATCTGGCAGCCCTGCTGCGCAGCCCCTGGCCCAGGCTTGGCTGCAGCTTCTAGACTCTGCTCAGGAGAGCGTCCATGTTGCTTCATACTATTGGTCCCTCACTGGACCTGACATTGGAGTCAATGACTCATCTTCCCAGCTGGTTGGTCCTTGGTTTTACTTTCTGGTTTTGCTTTTTTGCACTCAGCAAGTCAGGCTCAGCCAGGCCCAGGGCTCAGCTCTGGGCTGGGGCTGATGTAGAGCAGCAAGGCCAGTGCCCCCCATTGGTGGCTCCTGGGGGCGGGGGCAGAGGGACTGGGATAGAGCACTTGGCTGTGCATGATATCATTTATTTGGCTTCTAGTCATGGGCCAAGACTTGGTCTACCTTGAGCTGTGAAAGGGGCCAGCCTGGGGCAGCTTCTCATGCTGGCTTGGACTTTCAGGGAGAGGCCCTTCTACAGAAGTTTCAACAGCTCCTGACTAGGAACATCTCCCTGGCAGTGGCGACCCACAGCCCAACATTAGCCAGGACATCCACTGACCTCCAGGTCTTGGCTGCCCACGGTAGGTGTCTGCATGTTGAGGCTCTGCTGCACTGTGTGGCTGGCACCATGGGACAAAGTCAAAGGCTAACAGGATTGCGAGGTGTGTGGGAAAGTTCCTCTATTTGCTAGGACCCTGGAGGACTTGAGCCCAGGGTCCACGGGACAGAGAAGGGGGATTTAGATAAAGCCTTGGGATGGAGGCTACAGTGAAAAACACAAGGCAGTCAGCATAGCCATCACCAAGGCTCTGGAGCTGGACTGCCTGGAGGAATCTCAGGTCAGCCTGTGCCTTTGCCTCCTCACCTCAACAGCCTTGATCAGCAAGGTCGTTCTGAGGGTGAACGAGTGAACTCAAAGGCACATCTCTCTGTTAGGCTGTCCTGAAGCCAGCATTAAAGAGCCAGCTATCTGTCTGTCTGTCTATCTATCTATCTCTCTATCTCTCTATCTCTATCTATCTATCTATCTATCTATCTATCTATCTATCTATCTATCTATCATCTATCTATCTATCATCACAGGTGCCCAGATACGACAGGTTCCCATGAGGAAATTTACAGGAGGTGTCCTGCACTCCAAATTCTGGGTCGTGGATGGGTTGCATGTCTTCGTGGGCAGTGCCAACATGGACTGGCGGTCCCTGGCTCAGGTGGGTTCCAAGACCCAGGGATGGGGGACCAGGAGCAGCTTCTCTCCTCTCCATCTCCAGGGGCTATGTTTGTGTCCTCAGGAATCTGAAGAAAGCTGGTATAGTGAGAAGTTAGCAAGCAGAAATTTGGGTCACATGCCAATTTTGTCATGCCTCCATAGTGGGGACCAATCATAGAGCTGGTACCACCAGTTTCAAGATTTTACACGACCTTGCACTCGGGCCCTGGAACAGCGTTTAAGAACTTGGACAGACACTCAGGCCACTGCTCACAGGGAAAACACTGCTCACAGTGTTGGGGAGACAGTCCAGTCGGTGAGGTGCTTGCCTTGCAGAGAGCTCTAGCCTTAGAATCCATGTGAAAAGCCGGGCATGGTAGCAAACACTTGAGGTCCCAGTGTTGGGGGAAGTGGAGACTGGTGGATCCCTGCGGCTCACTGGCCAGCCAGCCTATCAGCAAGCCCCAGGTCCCCGTGGGAGACCTTGTCTCAAAAAGCAAGATGGAGGGCTGAAGATATGGCTCATCAGTTAAGAGCACTGGCTGATCTTCCAGAAGACTGAGGTTCGATTCCCCAACAGCCACATGGCGACTCACAATAAACTGTAACTACATGGCAACTCACAATAAACTGTAACTAGTTCCAGGGGATCTGATGCCTTCTTCTGGCCTCTGTAAGCACCAGGCACACACAGGCATACATGTAGGCAAAACATAGTCATACATATAAAATAATCATAATCATAATCATAAACAAGGTGGACACCTCCAGAAGTATGACATCTAAGTTTGTCTTCTGGTTTCCACACATTCACATGTACCTGCACACACATGGACACACTTGCTCGCATGTACATACACGTGTACACAAAGAAAATGCAGATACAAAGCCCAAGACCTTTTAGAAGTGATGATTTCAAAGACTTCAGTAGAACAGAATGTGATTAGCATCTGCACATCCCTGGGTTCAATCTATGTCAACACGTGCATACATGCACACACATACACACACAGTTGTTAGTGCAAACGGTGGATATAAACATCAGGAGTTATGTCTCGACTGAATTTAACAATTGTTTTATTTCCTTTGTATTTTCATGCATTTTCTACTGTATTTGCTTTGAGCATTGGAATAGTGTTAAGGAAAACAGGGACCCTGGTGCCCCTATTCCACCCTGGAGTTGATGCTGCCTAGTGGCTGCCAGCTGAACAGGAATTGCCCCTTGCCTTACATCCCTGGTGGTTTCCACACAACCCCAGGGGGTCTTTGCTCTCCATGTCTACTGACCCTGATCCCTGCAGGTGAAGGAGCTGGGTGCTATCATCTACAACTGCAGCCAATTGGCTCAAGACCTTGAGAAAACATTCCAGACCTACTGGGTGCTAGGGACTCCCCAAGCTGTTCTCCCTAAAACCTGGCCTCGGAACTTCTCGTCCCACATCAACCGCTTCCACCCCTTGCGAGGTCTCTTTGATGGGGTTCCCACCACAGCCTACTTCTCGGTAAGATGGCTAACCCATAATGGCCCTGGGGCTGCTGCAGGAGGCAGGCTCCACACTAGGCAGCATCCACACGCAGGATGTTGGGCCAGTACCAGCAGTGAGAGAGAGGTGCTGGGAGGTGGCAGACCTGAGAACAGACAGGAATCTCCAGGCTGTTGAGGGGGCTTGGGGGCCCAGAGGCAGTGGCTGGGCTCTGGAGAGGGGAGGAGAGGCCCAGAGCACGGATTACTCTTTACTCTGAGGGGAGGAAGGTGATCACAGCAGCTACCCTTCCACCACAGTGGAGGAAAGCTCCACGTCAGCCCAGACACTGGTCCAGACCAGAGACCGCAGCAGATGGAGCAGAGCCCACTTACATGTGTAGAGCCCATCTGGAGAGAGTAGGTCTACTTCCCAGGCAGGACAGCCCGTGAACAGTTAGGCCAGCCCCCGGGAACCCAGGATGCCTAGCTGCTTTAGTGGCTCCTACCCAAGCCTCAGAGGCATTGGGAGACTGCCTCTCTCACCACATGGGGTTTCTTAGGGTCATGCAGGGTGTGCAGCGTATGCAGTGGGGTCACGAACCCAGGGACAGCCTGATTCAAGGGTGGTAGTTAGGGGGCAGTGTTCTGAGAGCCTCTCCCCCACTGCAGGCCTCACCACCCTTATTCTGCCCCTATGGCCGTACCCGGGATCTGGACGCAGTGCTGGGAGTGATGGCGGGTGCCCGCGAGTTCATCTACGTCTCGGTGATGGAGTACTTCCCTACCACGCGCTTCACTCACCCTGCCAGGTGGGTCTAGATGAGGTCCGCCCTCCTGATTGGCAGCTCCTAGGCACAGTTTACCTCCAGCTGAGACTCCTGCTCATCCCGGTTTCAGGCAGAACACTGATCCCCTCTTCCCAGGTACTGGCCCGTACTGGACAATGCACTCCGGACA
Organism: Peromyscus attwateri; assembly: GCA_902168425.1. Lineage (NCBI taxonomy): Eukaryota > Metazoa > Chordata > Mammalia > Rodentia > Cricetidae > Peromyscus > Peromyscus attwateri. The sequence goes on from CABHPP010147453.1 coordinate 40,646, forward strand.
GCGGCCTTCAATAGAGGTGTGCATGTACGCCTCCTGATCAGCTGCTGGTTCAACACAGACCCCACCATGTTCGCTTATCTGAGGTCCCTGCAGGCTTTCAGTAACCCCTTAGTTGGCATCTCAGTGGATGTGGTAAGAAGCTGACCTTATGGGTTGGGGGGGAAGGAAGTTTCTTCTCCCCTGCTGCCCACCCCAACTCATTCTTATTCTCGGAAGAAAGTCTTCGTTGTGCCTGTGGGCAATCACTCCAACATCCCATTCAGCCGTGTGAACCACAGCAAGTTCATGGTCACAGACAAGGCAGCCTATATAGGTGAGTGACTGGGATAAGGCATGGGAGGACAGACAGCTGGACAAGAGAGCAAGAGAGATGCACTTGAATGTTCTGAGAATCGCGCACTTGGCCCAGCTTGCCAGGTAAAGTCCTGGTAAAGAGCCAACTGTGCCTACGTGAGGGGCTGCCCTGTCTGCAACCTGATGGCAACAGACTAATCAGTGTTCTGAGCTGCCCCTCAACCTGTGGCGAGGGCCACAGCACAGGCTGGACTGCAGGGGACACAGGCTCAGGGACCAGTGTCTCTCTCCCTCCAGGTACCTCTAACTGGTCAGAAGACTACTTCAGCAGCACCGCTGGTGTGGGCCTGGTTGTCAGTCAGACGACCCCCGATGCCCAGCCAGGTGTGACCCCGGTGCAGGAGCAGCTGAGGCAGATCTTTGAACGTGACTGGAGTTCCCGCTATGCTATGGGCCTGGACAGTCAAGTCCGAAGACAGGATTGTGCCTGGCAGGGCTGAGGTTTGACCCCTTTGACTCTGGCCTACTGCTCTAGGTGGACACCAGGCTTCCATTCACTCAAGCTCGGAAGCTTAGAAAGCAAAAGTCCGTCACTCAGGGCCTGAGATCGTCATCTGGCCAACAGCTGCTGACAGCTCCGGGTGGCTTTTAAAGGAAGGAGGGGATAAAGCAGAGGAAGGCCCACCGTGACATGGAAAGAAAGCAACCACACATAAGTGACCCCAGAACCCAGCTGTCCCTCTCTGGCCCATCCATGACCAGTTGCTATGGCTGTCCCCAGATGTAACGTTAGTGATGCCCAGCTATAACCACCAATAAAACCCTGCCACTGGCTTGCAGACCCGACCCAGGTCAAGAGTAGGCATTTCTGTTTCGGTTACCCCCCTCCCTTATTTTGGGGGGGGGGGTGTGTGTGCCTATGTTCATGCAGGACCACATGCCATGCCTGTACAGTGGCCAAAGGTTGGCACTGGGCTTCTTCCTCCACTGTAGTTTTCCAGACAGGGTCTCCTTCTGAACCCAGGGCTTGCTGGATCGGCTCGTCCACAGGCCCCAGGAGTCCTGTTTCTGCCTCCCCAGCTTTGGAATTACAAGGCACTTGGCTTAAACCTGGATGCTAGAGACCCAAACTCAGCTTCTCGTGCATTCACAGCAGGAGCTCTACCTACTGAGCCACATTCCTATTCCCTATGAGTCGCTTCCTCACTATGTGTGGGCCCTGCTTTCCTGCCAGCCTCCAAGTGCATGCTGAAATGCTTTATCATGACCGCACCCACAGGCCTCTCCTGCCCAGGCAAGGACTCTGCCTGCAAGTGCTCCCAGGATCAGGAAGGCTTAGCTCCTACAATGGACATAAATCCACCCCCTAGGCCTACCTCCATCAGGGATCCCTCAGGATATCCCTCTTTGGATACCCCAAAACAGCAATGCTGTCTCACAGGCAAGGTGTCCTGCAGAGTGTTCCAGCACCCGAAGCAACCTCTTTATCCGCAGGGAGTCCCAAAGACTTCATGAATATGGCCACTCCTGCCAAGCCCTGTGTTCATGAAAGGAAGTCTTGTCCAACCCTGGCCCTCAGAACTGGGGCTGGGTGGGGTGGGCATGAGCAGTATGAGCAACTGAGGAGCCCACTTTCCAGCCTCATCAGGAGCTGGAATTGTGGCTCACTGTTGTGTGGGGACAGAGCTGAGGAAGTGGGACAGGGTGGGGCTATGGGGATGAAGCCAGGGCTGCAGGGGCATGGCTATTATGGGGGTGGGATCAGAACCCTGTCCAGAAATAGTGGGTGGCATCCTGAAAACCAGTATTAGAACTTTTGACGTCAATCCAGAAGGACTGGATGCAACCTGTGGGAGCTTACTCTATCCGGTGTGCCAAGGCAGGACATGAAGCCATGTTTAGAATGGAGTCCTGACTTTTTAAAAATGTTGTGACCACCTCGACCAGCAAGGAAGACATGACACCGAGCTCTTCTTCCTGCAGTTTATTCAGGCCTTTGAACAATCTTCTGACTTCTGACCCCCGGGGAGAGCCTCTCCCGGCCTTAAATAGGCTTTGGGCAGCCAACCCCAGGTCACCACGTGGGCATTGCCCAATAGGCTCAAGCATGCGTAAGCAAGCCACAAATTCCGCTATAGCCTTATATGGAGTTGTTTACCACAGAGAGCGGAAGGCGGAAACCAGCGCCATCTTCAAGGCGCGGCTGCACGCAGCTCCCTACAGTTCCCCCTTTTGTTTTGTTTAAAATAGCAGGCAAGAGCGGAGGTCTGATCTCTGTTAAGAAAAACAGAGGACTATGTACTGGCATCCACACAGGTGTCATCCACCCAGAGAATGCTTGACCTGTCCGATACCCTTTTTCACAGAGGTGGGAACTTGGGGCATTAACCCACATGCAATCAGACCTACTCTCCTCAAGACCAACGATGCTGCTGTGGTCCTGAGTGCAGTGCGCTAGCCTCGCATCCTGCATATGAGTTAAGGTAGCCAACCAGGTCTGGGGAAACTGTCCGGCCTCTATGACCCTAAAGGCTTGAATGATCATGGCTGCATTGCACTGCTGAGAGAGCCTAATACGACAGATGCACCACAGGCAAATCAGGGAGACAAGCACCAGTAGGCCTATCAAGGCACCTAGACCCGCCCATTCTTTCAGATGATTCATGGCCGTAGAGATCCTGGACGACAGTCCTTCTGCAAGTCCAGGATCCACTCGAGTTGAATTGACAGCAACTATGGCCACTCTCAGTTGATCCATTGAATTCTCCTGTCCAATTTCCTAGAAGGTAACTAGACAACTGTTTAGACAAGTTTGCAGCACGAGTAAAATTTTCATACTGGATACTAGTTACACATAAGCTAGGATTCATCATGTTCTTCTCAATATTGAGTTTTCCTCACCAAACGTTCAGGTACCCAGATCGGGTCTTGCCGATCCTGTGGAAAAACACAAACAGAACCTCGTGCCCATGTCAGCACGGGATCCAGACCATGCCAAACACCTGTCCACACGTCCTTCCATTGTACCATTCCTTTAGTGGGGCCTTGCTGACCCTGATGCCTATCTGCGGCAGACTGATTATAAATGTCCAAATTCAAAAAATTTATGGTAAATAGAGCAATGGATATTCTTTCTTTAGGGGTACGGCCGTGGCCTATTCCCCCTTTTTGTTTTTGTAATACTTCTTTTAACGTACGATGGGCACGTTCTACTATACCCTGACCCTGTGGATTGTAGGGCAGGCCATGTACAAGTTGTACATCCATTTGCTGACAAAAGGATGCAAATTTCTACCCTGTATAGGCAGGTCCATTGTCCGTTGTGAGTTGTTCTGGTTTGCTGGTTGTTCAGGCCGCCCATGCTTCTAGGCAATGGGCAATGACATTAGATGCCTTTTCTCCTGTCAATGGCAATGCATGAATAATCCCTGAGCAGGTGTCTACTGATACATGAACGTATTTAACACATCCAAATTCAGGGATGTGAGTGATATCCATTTGCCATACTCGTAATGGAAGCAAACCTCGAGGATTAACTCCCAAACCAGGAGGATGATGATATATAACACATTGGGGACAATCTAAAACAACCTTTCGTGCATCTGCTCGAGAGATGGAAAATTTTTGTTGCAAAGCTCTGGCATTAACATGAAATGTTCTATGAAAATCATAAGCTCTCTGTATAGCGGAAATAAGAAACATCCACTCTTGCCGGGTGCATTGATCTACCACATCATTACCTGCTGTCAAAGCTCCAGGCAATCCAGAATGTGCTCGTATATGTTGAGCAAAAAAGGGGGATGTTCGCTGCCAGATCAACTGTTGTAATTGTTGAAATAAAGATCCCACTGGGCTAGAAGCCTTTATAGGCCCTGCACACTCTAGGCATTTTAAGGCATTTACCACGTAACAAGAATCTGAAACCAAATTAAAAGGGAAAGGACAAGCCTTAAAAACCTCTAACACTATAAGCAATTCCACCTTTTGTGCTGCTTTGGGGAGGAATTGATGTTGTATTGGTTTTTGAGAATCTACCATGTAAGCACCGCATCCCGTTTTTGCTCCATCTGTGAATATTGTACTAACCCCTATTAAAGGCTCTGCAGAGGTTATTCTGGGGAAAACTACTGGATGTTCTTTAAAAAAGCCCATTAAAGGATATTTGGGATAATGACAATCAATTTGTCTCGAAAAGGCACATTGTAATATAGCCCATTCATCAACTGTTGCACAGAGCGCCTGGACTTGCTGTGAGTTATAAGGCACAATCAAGATGGCGGGATTTATGCCAAAATATTGGATGCATTGTTGAATGCCATGTTGAGCAAGCACTGCTACCGCAGTAGGATAATATTCAATAGCTTTAGCTGGAGATACCTTAGGATAAACCCATAATAAAGGTCCACCTTGCCACAACAGCCCTGTTGGCTGTAAAAAGGTGGGTAAAATACACAAAGTTATAGTTTCATTTTCTTTTATTCTCTGTAAAAATGCCTCTTGTAACCTTCTCTCTACCTTTTCCAATGCTTCTCTTGCTTCAGGGGTTAAGGATCTTGGTGAATCTAAAGCTGCTTCCCCATTCAATATATCATATAAGGGTTTTAATTCATAATTTGGCATCCTCAAATAACTTCTGACCCAATTGATATCTCCCAACAATTTTTGAAAATCATTCAATGTGCGCAGGTGATCTTTACGTAATTCAACCTTTTGGGGCATGACACCATTATCTTTTAATTGAAAACCTAAGTAATTTATTATCTTATCCTTTTGAACCTTCTCCAGAGCTATGCAAAGACCTTTCCTTCTTAATGCTTCATCTAAACAAGAATATGCTTCCTCTAACACTCCTTCATCTTTTGCGGCAAGTAAAATATCATCCATATAATGGACACATCTCACTGTGGGAAAACGCTGCCACATGGGTGTCAGGGCTGCATCTACATAAATCTGATACATGGTAGGACTGTTGGCCATGCCTTGAGGCAAAAGCATCCACTCATATCTCTTATCAGGTTCCTCATGATTGATGGAAGGGAGAGTAAAGGCAAATCTTACACTATCAGCATTAAATAAGGGGATGGAAAAGAAACAATCCTTTATATCCACAGCGATTATGTGCCAAGAAGCTGGCAGGGCTGATAGGAACGGTAGCCCTCGCTGCACTGGACCCATGATCTCCATCTGATCATTAATAGCCATAAGATCATGTAACAATCACCATTTTCCAGATTTTCTTTTTATAACAAATATAGGTGTATTCCAGGGGGACACAGAAGGTCTTATATGTCCTGCCTCAAGCTGTTCCTTTACCAACTCTTTTGCTGCTGATAGCTTTTCAGAGGAAAGCGACCACTGAGGAACCCACACCGGGTCCTCTGTTTTCCCCGAGATGGGAATTCCTTCCTTAGTGGTCTCTATGAAAAACCCAATCCTTGCCTATAAACTCTTTTTTGAACTTGGATAGGGTCCTTCCTTCCTTGTAGATGTTTTCCTAGCCCATAACTTGAATGAAATCCCATTGTACTCATCATATTCTGTGATTCTGAAGAGTATTCATTACTTAATTTAAACCCCATGTCTTGCATGAGATCTCGCCCCCATAGGGAAACAGGAAGCTCCAAAACATAAGGCTGCATAGTTCCAGCGTGCCCTTCACTGTCTTTCCAGTGAAGTTCTCCTGCACTGATATCCGGGGCCTTTGTGTATCCCAGCCCCTGAAGGGTCTGGGAGGAGACCTGCACTGGCCAACCTGTGAGCCAGTCCTTTTTGGCAATAATACTCCGGTCTGCTCCTGTATCCAAAAGGCCAATAATTTTCTTCCCATTAATAGTAAGCTCAAGAGTAGGCCTTTGATCTAGATCCAAGGATAGGAAAGTTAAGTCCGCTCCTGTGGACCCAAAACCTTTGTTACCCCTCTGCTTTGTATGTGCAACGAACTGATCATGGAGACTAGGTAAGATAATCATCTGTGCAATTCTATCTCCAGGAGAAATGGAGGAAATTTCTTTTGGGGACTCAACCATAATTTTCACTATACCAGTATAATCAGGATCAATCACTCCTGGGTGTACTTTAAGACCTCTTAAGGTGGTGGAGGATCTCCCTATCAGCAGACCCACCGTGCCCAATCTCAAAGGGCCTCTAAAGTCAGAGTCCACCAATTGAACTTCCATTTGTGGGGTCAGTACAAGTTTAGTGGTGGCATGGAGGTCCAATCCTGCTGAACCTGTAGTGGCTCTCTGCGGTTCCTCGGATGACAAAGGGTTGGCCACTGCTCCAGTTGCCATTCTTGGCTGTGACTCTCCACTGCCCCATATATTTGTGGGCCCTGGGGACGGGGGGCCCCGCTGGCCGTTTTTTTGATAAGTCCCAGATCTCATTGTTGATATTGGTTGCCCATTGATGTCTCTAACTGACCTGCACTCATTTGCCCAATGTTTTCCATTTTTACACCTTGGGCACAAGCCTGGTTGCATAGGGTGTTGTCCCCTTCCTGTTTCTGCATTCCTACCTCCTTCCTGGCAATTACGCTTTAAATGACCCGTTTTTCCACACCTGAAGCAGGCTCCGTTGTTAGTATTCACAGTTCCCTTTTTTGCTAGCTGGATGACAGCTGCTGCCAATCCAGTATTGGATAATGGTCCACCCAACTCTCTACACACCTTCATCCATGCTTCAAGGCCTTTTGATTTATAAGGAGTTATAGCAGTTCTGCATTCTTTTGTACATTGTTCATAAACTAACTGCTTTATGAGTGGCATAGCCACATCAGGGTCTCCAAAAATTCTGTCTGCAGGCTCAACCATACGAGCAATGAAGTCTGAAAAAGGCTCCATGGGACCCTGAAGGATCTTAGTAAGATTGCCGCTCACTTCCCCCTTATTGGGAAGGGTTTCCAGGCTTTTATACCAATTTTGTTAATTTGCTCATAAACCTGAACTGGATAGCCGGTCTGTTGGTTAGCGAATCGACCTTGCCCAAGCAGCATATCCCTATCCCATGCCGGATTACCTGCAGCAAGATTGGTGGCTGCCTCCTCATTAGCAAATTCAATTAGAAAAGCTCTCCAATCTAAACATTGACCTGGAGACAAGCAAACGCGGGCAAGCCCACTCCAATCAGTAGGAGTCAAACAATGTCTGTTTAAGGCCTCCACTTGGGCTACAGTAAATGAAGCAGTAATACCATATGTACGTACGGACTCTGCCAGGGACTTAATTACCTTAAAGTCTAGCGACTCATGGTATCTTTGACCTTGGTTATCTTGAAATACCGGGTAGGCTGATAGCATTTCAGTTCTGACTGCCCTCCATACTTCCAGATTAAAGGAGGTGGCTGCCGCATTACTCCCACAGGGTTGCTGCGCGGCAAGTTCACAGTACGGTGTGACACAAGCCTTCCTCTCCTGTTGTTTTTTGTCCTTTTCCTTTTTTCGTTTATAAACTCTAACATTTTCCACCTGTTCTGTAATTAATCTTACCTCTTCAGATTCACTAGATTCAGCCCTTACCGACTCTGACAAGTCACTTTCAAGCTCACTTTCAAACTCTGAAAGACTAGGGTACAACTTCTTACCCTTTTCTCCCTTCTTACTTTCTGTTTTATCCGATAAGGCCTTTTCTGATCCCTCCTCTTTTAAGATTTCTAATGCAGTTTGCCCCTTTTCAACCGCTTCACTACATCTCTGATCCTCAAGACAACCTCTCACTAGCTTCCACACTGGTCTTACCCCACTCCTTAATGTTCCTTGCTCCATGGCAAAATCAAGATCTCTTCCTAACCTTTCCCAGGTGGCTGTAGTTAAGCTCCCAGAAACTGCAAACCAAGGAGCTACAGTATCACACTCCTCCAGAAATCTTTCTAGAGTGCTTTTATTTATTTTCAATTTCTTAGATAAGAGCAGCTCATTAAGAGCCAAAAAAATTGGGTGCGACGAAGAAGCGCCCATAACTGTTCTCAGGCTAGAAATTAGTAGTTTCACCTTCCTTTTTTTTCTTTCTGCTTTTTGTCGCGGCCTCTCGAATCCCACTCTCTCTTAATTACAGAGAAGAGCAATCCCTGCTTTAAACGCGGATCCTCACTTTACCTGAGGACTATTACCCGCTTTAGACGTGGATCCCCACTTTACCTGAGGACTATTACCCACTTTAGACGAGGATCCCCACTTTACCTGAGGACTTCCGGTATACCACCCTGACTGCAAGAAGTTCTGGGCTCACTGGTGAGAGGGTCCCCCGTACGGGCCACCAATTGTCGCGACCACCTCGACCAGCAAGGAAGACACGACACCGAGCTCTTCTTCCTGCAGTTTATTCAGGAACCTTGAACAATCTTCTGACTTCTGACCCCCCGGGGAAAGCCTCTCCCGGCCTTAAATAGGCTCTGGGCAGCCAACCCCAGGTCACCACGTGGGCATTGCCCAATAGGCTCAAGCATGCGTAAGCAAGCCACAAATTCCGCTATAGCCTTATATGGAGTTGTTTACCACAGGGAGCGCTCCGTCGGGAAGGCGGAAGGCGGAAACCAGCGCCATCTTCAAGGCGCGGCTGCACACAGCTCCCTACATAAAAATCTATTTATTTTAATCCTGGTCGAAGACCCCCACCCCCATCCTCCCCTCCCAGTACTTGTCCCCCGTTCCCTCCCCCCCACTCCCCAATCCCTTCCTCTTCCATGTCCATCCAGGAAAGGGCAGGTCTCCTATGAGTATCAATAAAACATGGCATATCAAGTTGCAATAAGACTGAGCACCTCCCCATGTATTAAGGCTGGGCAAGGAGACCCAGTATGAGGAGTAGGGTTCCAAAAGCCAGTTAAACCGTCAGAGGCAGCCCCTGTTCCTGCTGTTAGGAGTCCATAAGAGGACCAGGCTTCACAACTGTAACATAGATGCAGAGTGCCTAGGTCAGTCTCAGGCAGGCTCCCTGATTGTCAGTTCAGGCTCTGTGAGGCACTATGAGCCCAGGTTAGTTGATTGTGTGAGCCTTCCCGTGGTATCCTTGACCCCTCTGGAGTCCTGGCTTTTGGTGCTAGACTGTGTGATACTGAGTTGGAAGCCTGCCTCAGCACCCCACCTCCCCCTTGTTCCTGACCGAGACTCGGGCCCACTTGCTCTGCTGCTGTCCCAAGGGTCATAGTGACAGGAGCTCAAGGATGCTTTGGTGGCGTGAAGATCCTGAACGGAAGTCCAGGGTCCTCTGGAGTCTTGACTAGCCTTCTCTGCCCTCTCTGTCCCTCTGCACTCAGGGAGAGCTAACATGGTCACACCAGGCAGAGGTCAACCTCTTGCTATTTCATCAGTGCCCTTGAATCCACCTGCCTAAAGGACACCTCAGGCATCAGCATCCCCATCTGTGCAGAAGGTCCCCTAAACCCAGCCTGCCTCCCTACCAATTGTGTGAGGATCTGGAAGTGTGGCTGCCTGAGGCCCAGAATCCACACAACCCTGCAGGACCCGACAATTGCTGGGGATGAGCCAGGCCAAGCTCTGCCACGGCTGTGGCTGCTGCTCCCTGTAGCATCCCACCACGTTCCAGGTCCTCCTGCTGAGAGTTACACCTCACTCAGGAGCAGAGTCTGCCCCTGCCCCAGCTCTGCCCTCCAAGAGTGCACACATGGGTTTGCTCTGTGGGCCCTGCAAGGCTCTCAGACATGCTCCAGGAGAGATCTGGGTTCATGCTGTCCTGCTGGCTTGGCCAGGAAGGTTCTCTTTCACTCACTGGTGTCAGTACTAGACTTCGTGGTCTGTTCTAAAAGAGACCCAGCTTGACAGGCTTAGGAGACCCTGGGGGTATGGTACCATGACACAGCCCTTCTTGATGTGGCAAACTAACTCTTAATGGGCTCTGTGGTACCCAACTCCTGGTCCTCACACCCCTATGTACTCTCACCTTGAGTGTGGGCAAGACTCATGCCTTGTTGTCTCTAAAAGGACATACAAGGGGATGTCACCTTGCTGTGGGATAATGCTCTTGTACACTGTAAAGATTTGTCACTCGAATTGGTTTAATAAAACACTGATTGGCCAGTAGCCAGGCAGGAAGTATAGGCAGGAAAACCAAACTGATAATGCTGGGAAGAAGGAGGGTAGAGTCAGGAGTCGCCAACCAGATGAAGAGGAAGCAAGATGAGAACGCCACACTGAGAAAAGGTACCAAGCCAAGTGACTAAACATAGATAAGAATTATGGATTAATTTTGCTGTCCAGACACAGAAACTTCTGCTTACATCACCTCCTCAGCTGAGTGACATGAGAATGTACCATCATCTGGCTGGGCGTCTGACCCTTGATGGCTATGAGGTTAAGTCCATGTGATAGAGTACCCAGTGGCCTCCAGGCAACAAGAAGCTGAGGCCTGGTGTGCTCACCCACTCCCAGGTAACTGACACAGCCAGCAATCATGGCAACCTCAGTAGCTCCTACCCTTCCATCTGGAAATAAGACATGGTCCCTGCTTACATCTGATGGCAGCCTTGTAGAACCTTGAACAGAGGGCCCACCTAAGACCGGCAGGGACTCATGACCCTTAGAAGCTAGGGATCATAAATGTGTGCTAGACAGACACTCTCTGTAGTGCCATTGGGCACACACCAAGTTTGCCTGGTGTTTGGAAGTCAGGCCAAAGGGAGGCTAGGTACCCTGGGCAAGGATGACAAGCTGACCAGCTTTCCAGAATTTTCTGTCTCCTCAACTTGCATGACACTCCCATACTGTGTCATGGGGACATGGAGAGAAGGCCCAACCTCTCTTCCCTGACCATTTCCCTGTGCCTGTCAGCTGCCACGCTTCTGGCCCTCTCGGGGCATCCTTGGGAGTGGCCAGCACCACAGCCCCCCCCCCCCCAGTCTTCCAGGATAGCTCAGTCAAGCCACAAGTCATCCTGTCTGAGACAAGGAACACCTGTTTGCAAGGACCGTGGGAATGTACAGCAGTGACAACTAGTGTTTAACAGGTCGACCCACCAGACCCACCTGATGGGGAGCCCCACCTGGCCAGGCCATGGGGTCACCGGCTGTGGAAACCGGTTGTTTTCTGTCTGTGATTTCTCTCCTGTGCCACTGCATTACTTCCCTAAGGACTGCTGTGGGTGTCTCCCACTGCCTGTGTGTTTATCCCGAGAATGTATCCCATCTTTGGGCACACGTAGAGCTGTGGATGTGCTGGAAGACGATTTCTGTTTAGGCTGTAGAATTCTGATGTATAGAAACAGAACTAGGATATTTTACATTATCAGACTGACATAGGATTCTCAGTCACCAAGACAGCCTTTTACACAGACAGCTAATTTTGAACTTCAGAACAAATTCAAAGCAGACTAAACTGCCCCTGCAGAAAATACTTCAAGACTAATTCCCAAGTGTTGTTTATTGCTCAATCAAGGCCAGGCTGTTTACATTGAGACACAGTTTCTTGCAGTAGCTCCCTTTCTGCACATACCCTGATGGCTCAAGGTTCAGTCACTTGTTCACTGTCTGGGATCCCTCACCAACTTAGAGCTACGTGCATGGGTCATTGTGACATTACTAGCCTAAGAAAAACTACATGACTTATCTTGGATGATGAGAATTGGTTGGACCCTGAAAATGTAACTTAACTGTCCAGAGCTTGGCTGTGAGGCAGCTGCGGCGGCGGTGTGGAGAGAGACGGCTGTGGAGAGAGACGGCTGTGGAAAGCTGGGTGGAAGAGCTGCTGCCATGAAGGAAGAGCTATGTGAAGGAACTGTGGAAAGAGCAGGCAGTGAGTGAGTGTGTGTGTGTGTGTGTGTGTGTGTGTGTTAATGTGTGTGTGTGTGTTAGTGTGTGTGTGTGTGTGTGTGTTAGAGACAGTATGTGTGTTAGAGTGTGAGTGTGTGTGTGTTAGAGTGTGAGTGTGTGGGTTAGAGTGTGGGTTAGAATATGAGTGTGTATGTGTGTTAGAGTGTGAGTGTGTGTGTGCAGAAGGAGCTAAGGCAGGAGAGAGAGCAAGAAAGATTTTCAAAGAGAAGAGGGGCTGTGTAAGTGTGTATGGAAAATGTATATAAAGAGATGTAACTGTGTGGAGACAGAGGTATTTTCAGAGAGGGGATTTCTCAAGTTGAAGTAAAAGAGAAAGTTATCACCTGAAAGCATGTGTGTTTCCTTATTATTTACTCCACAGATAGAAAATGTCTAGCCCTCAGATATGTAAGAATTTTTCCTAAGCCCTGGCTGCCTTTGTGGACTTTCTTGCATTACCCTGGTGGTAGTTGGGGGTTGCCCCCCAAAGCTACCGATACTTATTGCCAAGAGCCTCTGTGCGTCAGGAGGGAGCTAGGTCCAGGTTCCAGTGGTACCCTGGGAACAATGAATACCAGCAGGGTGTCAGCAGGCAGTTGGGGGTTGCAGAAAACCCCTGGCCTTGCTCTAGTAATATGGATTCACTGCAGACTGCTGAAAGGCCTCTTGGGTGAAAGCAGCTTCTGACGATGGGCCAAGCCCCCAGCTAGGCTCCAGGTCAACTGCTCTCTGTTGTCCCTACTCTGTGTGCCACGCTCCATCCTAGCACTGATGACCGGCTGGCAGGAGGGATGCCCTATCATGAACTCAGAGCCCCAATTTCTTCTTCTGTGTCCATCGAGGTCTCTGGCCATGGGTGTGGACAAACACCTGAGAAGTGGCGGTCACTCTAAGATGAAGCTCAGCTCTGGTTTCTGGAGTTACACCGTAGAGATGGGGACTGAAGTGCGGGGAGGGGAGCAAGCATCGGCATAAACAAGGACACCAGAGCTAAAGACCTCAGCACACTGGACCACTGGGTGCATCATTTCCTTTATTGCTCAGTAGGAGGTGGCTGAATGGGACTGTCTGTATGGGCCGCAATCCGTTCATGGGGTGCTCAGGAGCCAGAGCAAAGGGCTTGTACACACCTGGGGAAACGGTTGACACCGGCAGACAGGTAGACAGAGAGACACATGCCAATGGACATGAACAGCAAACCTGTGTCTGCGACGCACTGGGTACCCACAGTTATCACTGAGCGCAGTCAGCCACCGGCCAGACCCTTCTGCTACACATACTAGCCTAAAAGAAACTACGTGACTTATCTTGTGTGAGGAGAATGCGTAGGGTGCTGAAAATGTAACACAATTGTCCCGAGTTTGGCTGTGAGGCAGCAGCGGCGGAGTGGAGAGAGACGGCTGCGTGAGCGTCATCACAGTCAACGTCCCAAAGCTTGCCATTAGTGAAACAGTCAACAGAGGAGGAAGTTCATGAGCAGGAAGGCAAGGGGCTTTCCCAGGACACACCATATTCTGCCTGACAGGAAAACCAAACTCACCAGGAAACAGCAACAGTGGAGCAGAGGTCACACCAAAAGCTGCTTCCACTCACAGACATGGGAACGTCCGAGGCAATGGTGCTCCCCTGGCATTGGGTGGCCTCTTGCGACTTACCCTACAAAGGCCAGTGGAGATCTCCAGCAGTAACTTGCTGCCTTCATTGCTTCCAAGGCTTGGAAGCAACTTAGCGTTATTTTCGGTTTCATATAGGAGGGCTGTGTGATGTGACAGACGCACTATTCATTTCTGCGCTGGTTTCAAGTCATTCTAGGGGAGGGTGCTTTTGCGGTGCCCAGCCCCTGGCTTTTAGCTTAGCTTGTCACTTGCACTGACTCTGACCTCCGGCCCTCATTTGGCCACAGGCCTGGATGCAGATTTGTCACTGGTGTCTTTAGTCTGTTCCAACAGTACTAGTTCTGTTCTTGCAGAGGACGCCACCATCGCTTTGGAACCAGGCCTGTCATTTGTCACCTCTGTCTCGGCTTCCTCCTCCTCCCCCTCCTCGGGAGAGAAGCTTTCTCGAGCATCAAAAAAGGTGATAGTTTCTTCCTGGAGTCTCTGCTCTGCCTGCCCTTCCTCACCTTCAGTGCTTCTGCTCTTCTTGGTGGGCGAAGAGGAGAATCCTAACTTGGGAAACCGGAACCAGCCTGCCTTCTCCTGTTTCCTGGGCAGGTCAGGGTCCAGCCGAGCTGCAGGCTGCACGTGGACTGGAGCCGGTCTTTGGGTGGTGTCTCTGGAATCAGCAGCCGTCTCTTCCACAGAGGAGAAGCCAATGCTTGGAAGCCAGGACCACAACAGGCTGGCCTTTTTACCTTCTGACTTCTGTTTTGTAGCCATCTCAGGGGTCTTTACCTCCTGGCTGTCCTCGGGAAATTCAAGAATCTCGGCTGGCTCTTCATCAGAGGTGCCGTCTGCAAGCTGGGGCCCAGGAGGCACCTCAGGTGATAGCGGCGGCATGCCAACACTGGAAGAGATCATTTCAAATGGTTCGCCGGCATCAGGTGGGATATCACCAGCAGCTGGCAGGGGAGTTCCACCAAAGCCCTCTTGCACCTGGGAGTTGGGAGCCACAGTATACACACTAGGCTGCACAGGGGGTTCTGGGATTTTCACTTTCAGCAAAGAAAACCCATAAGAAGGAGTCTGAACTGTAGAAGCAGGAATCTCTGACTCCCGCACAATCTGAGTGGAAAAGGCTCCGTGTGCTGAGGAATCTGCACCCTCTTGTTCCACCCTGCTACAGATCATGACTTCTTGACTCTCGCCTTGAGACCCCTGAATGTGCACTCTGACCTTAGAAATCGGGGATGCTTCCAAGGACTGCTCAAGGCTTGCTGGTGGTGCTCTGGGATCCTCAGCTCCAGTTTTTAGAATGCTGGCTTCCCAGAGCCCAGGGCTGTCTTTATGCACAGTACTGCCAATGCTGGCCTCTGTACATTGCACCTCCCTCACCACAGGGAAGAATACATCAGCCTCGCAGCTGGAGGCTTGGAAGGAGAACTTGGGCACCTTTAGTTTGGGGAATGTTACAGTCAACACAGAATCCTCCCAGAGCTGACTTGTGCTCACCACAGAAACCTGGGATGGCATCTCAGTGAGGGAAGCCTTCAGCCTCAGAGGCCCTTGCGGCTGGGAAGGCCAGCTTCCTGTTCTAACCTCTGTCTCAGCAAGAATGTTTCCTCCTATTCCTTCTGGAGGAAGTTGGGGTTCTGAGACTCTCACACCAGACATCTCAAGGGAGAAGGAGTCCTTAGCTGGATGGGTCCCTAACTCAGGGGTGGACAGATGTGTCTCAGACATCCCAGCAATGGAGCTGTGCAGCCTAGAGCCTGTTCCATGGAGATCACGCTTTACAACATCTGCATACGTCAGGCTTTCTGGGGTCTTCACACTGGTCCCTTCCTCTGGGGATCCCAGGGAGACATGTGCCCCTACCTTCGGCTCGGGCACGTGGGACAGTTGCACAGTGGCTACCGATACTTCTGCCTCTAAGGGTACGCTGACAACAGGAGTCTGTGTCTGAGTAGCTTCCTCTTCCCCAGCCCCATCTCGCTCCTTGGATGAAGAGCGCCTAAAACCGGGAACTCGGAACTTGGGCATTTTGAACCAGCGCTCATGCGAACCTGTTGACATCTCTTTCGCTGTGGGATCCATCTCAGGGCTTTCCGTGGTGGAGGCATTATCTCTTTGTCTACAGGATGGCTGCAGGTCTCCAGTTACAGATGCTGTCAGTTCCCCAAGGGGCTCACTTGCAGACACACCCACAAACACATGACTCTTCTTGTCACCTCTGACATCCAGGTCAGTCACCCCTGCTGTCATGGAGGGGGAGATGACACAGGGCTCTGTAGTGATATCTGTTGAATGAGTGCTCCCAACATGCGTGTCACTGACAGTGGTTTCTATGACTACCAAGTCAACTCCAGCTGTGGTACCAGTAAGTGAAGGCTTCACATCTCCCTGGAGCATGCCAGCCCGTCCCTTAGAACCCTTTATCTTGGGTAGTGCAAGTCGTGGCATGGAAAAGCTCAGCTTCCGGGTTCTTCCCTTCTCTGTTTCCTTCTCGATTGATGCATGCTGGTGTGAATCCACTGGGGAAGCACATGTCACAATTTGTGTGTCCGTTTCAATCATAGACAAACCTAAACCAGTTACGGGGTCCACCTGAAGGGACTCAGAATCACTTGCAGACCCTCCTTCCTTTTTGGGGGACCAGTTGAATGGAGGGAGCTTGATGCGTGGCAATTTGAAGGAACTTCCCTTTCCTTCCTGATCAGATCCTTCAAGTGGTGATGTGGTAGCAGAGTCAATGGAGGATTCACCCAAAACAGGAGATAAAGGGAGTTCTGAAGATAGAACCATGGAGCCTAAAGAATCTGACGTTGTGGGAGGACAGAAGGAAGAAGGAATACCATGCTCAGACACAGGCAAATCATATTCTGCTAATGACGGTGGGGACAAGACTACAAATTTTGGTTTATGGAATTTAGGAAACAAAATCTGAGCTTTAAAAGTGGCAACAGAAGGATCAAAAGAGTCATGTGATTGCAAAAATGAACTTGAAGAAGAGCAAACAGGTGGAGGGACACTGGGTAGAGACACCTCAAATTTGGGGCCAATCAGCTCCCCCTTGGGTCCCTTCACGTCCACCTTGGGGCCCTTGAGGTCCACGTGCGGGCCCTTGAGGTCCACCTTGGGCATCTTGAGGCTGGGCATCTGCACCTTGGGCAGGTGGCCCTTCAGCCCGGCTCCAGCAGCAGCCTGGGCGGGCAGCTCTGCCTCGGGCAGCTGGCCCTCGGGCAGCTTCACGCCCACCTGGCC
>CABHPP010147454.1:0-18356 GCA_902168425.1 Peromyscus attwateri
CTGCAGTTGTCCAAAATCCCTTTCCTTATTTTTGAAAGATTTATTTTGCTGAGTATGGTAGTGCACATCTTTTTAATCCCAGCTGTCAGGAGGCAGAGGCAGATGGATCTCTGTGAGTTTGAGGCCAACCTGATCTACATAGTGAGTTCCAGGACAGTCAGGGCTAAAGAGAGAACCAGTCTCAAAAAAAATTATTTTATCTTTAAAATTGTGTGTGTATGTGTCTGTGTGTCTGTATGTGAATATGTGCACATGAGTGCAGGTACCCACCAAAATCTGGAGTTACAGGCAATTAATTGTGAACTGCCCAATATGAGTGCTAAGAACCTAACTCGGGTCTTCTAGAATAGCAATATATGCTCTTAACCATTACTCCATCTCTCCAGCCCCCTCATCCCCCAATCCCTTTTTGAGAAAAGTCTCTTCACATACGTTATCTGCATCAGACACTCTTGTGAGATAGAGGGGAAGATTTTGTTCCTATTTCCACAGAAACAAAAACTCTGAACCCATTGGAGATGTGCTGCCCCAGCTGTGGCTTTTGAACACTACATTGGGGGTACCTCGGTGCAAGGGTGGGAATGCTCCCAGAAGAGCTAAGTCAGATAGCCAGTATGGAGAAGCAGGACTCTAAGGAGAATTCCAGAAAAGACCAAGGGAAGCACTCATGTTCAGAACTGGAATCCACAACCGCCTGGGCTGTACTCAGAAGAGGTAGGCCCAGCCAAGGCAGGGTAAAAACCAGCTGACCTTTCCCCAGATGGGCACACATGAACCTGCATCACCAGCTTCATTGATGAAAGTCAGGAATTCTAGTCTCAAGCCAGCAAGATAGCTGAATGGGTAAAGGCACATGCTGCCAAAACTGGAGATCTGAGTTCGGTCCCGGGGGGCCCCTGAGGCGGGAAAAGAAAACGAACCAACCCCAATAAGTGAGCCTTTGACCTGCACCTGCATGAGTGGCATTAGCACGCCCACACACTAATAAATGAATAAATGTAATTAAAAGTAAAAATAAAACCAAGTTTCCTGTTTAGTTCTAGTTTCTATACCCAGGACCCTAGTGATTGCATTGCTTAAGACCTCAAAGAAAGATAGGGAGCCGGGTGGCAGTGGTGCACGCCTTTAATCCCAGCACTGGGCGGGGGGAGGGGGGGCAGAGGCAGGTGGATCTCCGTGAGTTCGAGGCCAGCCTGGTCTACAGAGCGAGATCCAGGACAAGCACCAAAACTACACAGAGAAACCCTGTCTCAAAATAAAAATAAAAAAATAAAAAATAAAAAGACAGAACAGGGAGAGGGAAAAAAAAAAAAAACAACACAGTATTTTGAGTCCTTATGAAAGGGGTGTGAGGACTTCTTGATGGCAGGCTCCTACCCGAGAGAAGACTTTGGCAGCTCCAAGGGGCTTGGGCCAAAGGAAGGTCAGTAAATTTAAAACGCACTAGCTCTCAGCTAAACAGGCCTTTCTGGTTCAAAGGAATGCACTGGAAAAAAAAAAAAAAAGAAAGAAAGAAAGAAAAGAGAGAGAGACCCAGAAGACAGACAAGATTTCAAAGTATTTTCACCAAACAACATCGCACCGAGGCTGAAGCAAAGCTCCAGGAAGAGCAGAAGGATTTCATCCACACATCTATTCGTTACACAGACATCCGACAACACGCACTGCCTGCGGGTGCCCGCAGAGCTTGGCATCGCAGGAACGCACACACGCTTAGGGCAGACAGCTTTAGCCCTGTTCCAGTGACTCACTGCTGCACAACAAAGCATCCTCTGCGTGTCTTAAAACAACAATAATTTATTTCGCAGTTTGGGCAGGAGACAGCAGAGAAGCACCAACTCTATTCCATGCGTTGCCAACTGGGGTGGCATGTCATGGGCCTGATGTTCAGTCACGGGGCTGGCAGTTGGCACTTGGAGACTCAGCAGGTGCTGTCAGCCAGGACACTGACAAACCTCTCCGAGTCCCGGCTTGGCCTCTAAAATCCATCTTCCATTGCTACAACAGAATACCACTGGGTCATTTGTAATGAGAGGGAATTTATTTAACTCATGGTCCTGGACACTGGAAGTTCAAAATGAAGAGGTGATGTATGGTGAGGCCCTCCAGATTGCATCATTCCTTCAGGCAGAAAGGTAATAAGTATGTGTGAATGAGCAAAGCAGGAGGGGTGGACTTGCTTTGTAACAACACACTCTAGTATGATTAGTCCACTATATCAATAAAGCGTTAATGATTCCCTATAGACCCCAGCTCTTTTTTTTTTTCCAGTATCAGAGCTTTATTAGGAGGAGGCGGGTAGACAGAAGAGAGTAACCAGGCCTGGGAAGAGGCACATGCAGAGAGAGAGAGTGTGGCGGGGGCGTGAGGGGGGGGGTGAGGAGCAGAAGAGAAGGGAAGATAGACCCCAGCTCTTAATGCCATTACAATGGCGAATAAGTTTCAACAGAGACAAACATTCACACCATAGCGCCCTTCCTACAGATTAGTGGCTGTTTTCCAAAACTAGCATTCCATCCAAACAAAACATTAAAAGGCACAGTGTTTTAGGATCTAGCCCCCCATGTAACTTCTTTACATAACATCACTTCTTCCATACAGTTTTGATTGAGAGAATCCCAGAGGTCAGCCCAAATCAAAGAGACCATCATCTCTTTGTGGTATCTGTGTCAACATCCTGTTGTCAAGAAAACAGGAAGAGGTCAGCTGTGGTGGCATATGCTTTAATCCCAGCACTTGGGAAACAGAGGCCAGCCTGGTCTACAGAGCGAGTCCCAGGGTAGCCAGGGCTACACTGAGAAACCTTGTCTCAAAGAAACAAAAAAGCAAGAAAGAAAACATGATGACGGATGAGCTATATCATTGCAGCTTCATAGAAAATACGTTCTGACAGAAAGCCCCACATTCTGACACAAACACCCACACTTCTGAGCACAGCTTACACATTCAGCACATACGCACAGCACACAGACATGCCTACACATGTATGCAAATTAATAGTCTCCATTCACATACATGATAGGTCACATAATGATATGCACTTTACCACAGATTTATTACCTACATAATTACATAGTTAGATGCATAGAGTAAAAGATATATAGATAGATAGATATATATATAGATGGTGTATTTCCTAGAAAAAAAAATATATATATATATTTTTTTTTTTTTAGAAACCCAATCAAGGGGCTAGAGAGATGGACTGTTAACTTTTGTCAACTTAACACGACCTGGAGTCACTTGAAAAGAGGGAACCTCAGTTGAAGAATTGCCTCTATCAGATTGGCCTGTGTCCATGTCTGTGAGAGATCTCATTGAAGCACGAGGGCCCAGCCCACTGTGGCACTATCCCTAGGCAAGCAGGCTTGGGCTGTACAAGAAAGTTAGCTGAGCATGAGCCAAAGGGCAAGCCAAAAGCAGTATTCCTTCATGGTTTTTGCTTCAGTTCCTGCTTGAGTTCCTGCCCTATCCTTTCTCAGGGGCCCTGACCTTGAAGTGTAAGATGCAATTAACCCTTTCCTTCCTTCATTACTTTTGGTCATGGTGTTTGTCACAGTAGCAGAGAAGCAAAGCTAGAACACCAATCTTGCAGAGGACCTGAGTTTAGTTCCCAGCACCAATGCCAGCGGCATCCAAGGGCATTGCACTCATTTGCACAAACCCACACACAGGAACGTGTATACATACATCTTAGTTACTGTTTCTATTGCTGCAACAAAACACCATGACCAAAAAGCAAGTTGGGAAGGAAAGGGTTTATTCAGCTTACACTTCCACAGCACTGTTCATCATCACTGAAGGAAGTCAGGACAAGAACTCAAACAGGCCAGGATCCTGAATGTAGGAGCTGATGCAAAGGCCATGGAGGAGTGCTGCTTACTGGCTTGCTTCCCATGGCTTGCTCAGCCTACTGTCTTATAGAATGCAGGACCACCAGCCCAGGAATGGCACCACAATGGGATGGGGGATGGGCCCTCCCCCATCAATTACTAAGAAAATGCCCTACAGTCAGATCTTATGGAGGCATTTTTCTCAGTTGAGGTTCCCTCCTTTCAGATAACCCTAACTTGTGTCAAGTTGACATTAAACTGTCCAGCACAACACATAATTAAAAATAAAATTAAAATTAAAAAAAAAAAGGGAAAGAAAACTAGTCAAAGCCTGGTATAGGAGCACACATTTATAATCCCAGCACCCAGGAGGCAGAGGCAGACAGAACCCTGCAAGTTCAAGGCAAATCTGGTCTACTGAGGGAGTTTCAGGCAGCCAGGGCTGCAGAGCAAGACTGTATTTTAGAAAAGAAAAGGAAAGCCAGTGGTGGTGGTGCACACCTTTAATCTCAACACTCAGGAGGCAGAGGCAGGCAGATCTCTGAGTTATTTCATCCTCTGAAGACAGAGACATGAAGATCAGAAAGTTGAGATCATGTTTAGCTACATAAAATGTTTGAAGCCAGCCCAGGATAAATAAGAGCCTATCTCAAAAGAAAAATGGTCTGACTGGCTCAGATGGTTGAACTCTGTGCTTCATATCTGGGGTGACTCAAGTTGGCTGTCATAGTTCTGTACAATTTTCATCCTGCTGCTCATACATACCTGGAAAAAGTCCTAAAATCCTGCCACTGCAGGGCTGCTGTTCCCCTGGACCTGCTCCTCGGATTAATCTTTGACTATCCTCCCATAAAAGCCAAGGCTACAAGGGGCTTCAGAAAGACTGGTGCCTATTGTGGGACGTTTGTACATACACTGTGTGAAGATGTATTGCTGTGATTGGTGCAATAAAAAGCTGAACGGCCAATAGCTAGGTAGGAGAGTATAGGTGGGACTTCTGGGCAGAGAGAGAACTCTGGGAAGATGAAAGGTGGAGTCACCAGCCAGGTGTGGAAGAAGCAGGATGGGCAGTACGGAGATGAGGTAATGAGCCTCGTGGAAGAACATAGATTAGACAATATGGGTTAATTTAAGTTATAAAAACTAGATAGTAACAAGCCTAAGCTAAGGCCAAGCTTTTATAATTAATAATAAGTTTCCATGTCATTATCTGCAAGTTGGCGGTCCCAACAAGAAAGTACTACTACAGGTGCCTACTGGGATCCTGGGCATGTTGGGTCCAGGAACTGAGCATGCCAGTACAGTTCAGGGCCAGCAAGCTAAGGATGGGAGACCCTTTCTCTCCTCTGATAGCATCCTTCAAAACAGTACCCAGCAGACTGGAGAGATGATCTCTGGCAGTTAAAGGCACCTGCAGCCAAGCCTGACCACCTGACCTTGGTGTCTGGGACCCCCATGGTAGAAGGGGAGGACAGACTCCTGCAAGTTGTCTTCTTACCTCCACATGTGCATGGCACAGGTGCCCTGATGCGCAAATCTGCACCAGATGAAGTGCGATCCTAATTAGTCTGAACAATAAAAACCTGGAGTCAGATATCAAGGGGGAAAACTAAAAGATCAGAGCAGTCAGCCACTGGAGAGACTTCTTACCTCTAGGAATCCTCAGACCGAATGGCTGAGATCCTGTCTCCACCTGCCTTTTGTTATTACTGTCTCCACCTCCCTAGTGCTGGGATTAAAGGTGTGCTGCTGCACCACCACCACCACCACCACCACCACCACCACCTGGCTCTGTTTCTCTTTTAGACTGGTTTAATCTCGTATAGTCCAGGGTGGCCTTGAACTCCTGATCTTCCTGCTTTCTCCTCCCAAGTGCTGGGATTAATTGTGTGTGCCACCACTGCCTGGTCTCTATGGTTAACTAGTAGCTAGCTCTGCCCTCTGATCTCCAAGCAAGCTTTATTTATCAGAACACAAACAAAATATCATACAACATTTCCCTCTTTTTGTCTAAACAAAGAGTGAAGGTTTTAACTAACATAGAAAAACTATATACAATAAATACAATAACTATATACAAATATATACAGGCAATAATTACATTAACAATGTCTAGTCCATTAGCATTTGACAAATTCAGAGAAAATACTCCATTATCTATCCTATCTTGGTGAGTCAAAAGTGTTGTACCTAATTCACCTTCTATCCTAACTTACATTACCAACCCAAAATTATCTGTTGATGTCTCTCAACCTTATACACTTTACACCTCTTTTGTGAGTGACTTTTCTGAATTTGTTAAAAAGGAAAACTATAACTATACAGTCTGATCTCCAGGCAAGCTTTATTTTTCAGAACACAAACAAAATATCACACAACACAAAAAAATATGAGATGCCCTGCACCTCATACCCCAGTACAAATTTTAGCTGTAATAAAAAATATTTTTAATGTTAAAAATAAAGGACTAGAGACGTAGGCCAGTGATAGAACACTTACGTAGCATGCATAAGGTCTGGGTTAGATCCTCAGAGGAGAAAGGAGGAAGGAGAGAGGTGAGGGAGGGAGGGAGAGAATAGATATACATGTATGAGGCATTCCACCCTGTGCCTGACACACCATAAAGTGCAGTATTACCTTAGCAATCGGTTCTACTCTTTTCCATGCCCATTGGCTATGCAGGTATCACACTAGTGGCTGAGCAAAGTCAAGGAGCACACAAATACACATATGGGTACTTACAAGATCACACAGGGGACTCTGCCTTACATTCCTACTTAACATTCCGAGCAATGATCTTACTTTCAGACCTAAACGCACAACACCCATTATACATTCCTCGGCTGTCTGGCAGCTTTTGTGCAAAGCCTGTAAGAAGGGGTATTACTCAGGTAGACAAACCCTCTCTCCGGAGACAAATGAGGCACAGAGGAAAGCAGAAGTATGCAAGTGTCTCTCAGACAGAGAGCTTCAGGGCATTTCAGGGAAGGAGTGCTGCGTTCTCTCAGCCAGGTGACGATGACAAGCTGAATGTGGTTTTTCTCAGGAGCGTCTTTATTATTCCATATGTTGGAGCACACAATAGGCTGATCCAGGCAACAAGGAGCTGGCTACATGCAACTCATCATTCTTATTTGTTCAGCCATTGTGGTTTCCTATTTCCCTACAGCCTCCACAGAGACACCCAGGGAGGGAGTCGCTGGCACCAAGATCATTATGGAATTATGAGTCTCATCGAACCATGATTAGAGCCACCATAGGGAAATAAATCTTCCCTAGCTGGAGCTTGATGGTAAAACCATAGGAACTCTGCTTCATTGTCCTAACACATGCTTCTCGGGAACAGGCTGGTGTAAGCGCTGGGGAGTAGAATAAGGTTGAGGACTCATTCTCTAGAGCAGGGGACTCAGAGCCTACAGTCTTCTCCCCATGCTGGGCAGGAATGACAACAATAACAACCTATCATTAAGAGAACATTATAGCTCATATATAAAGCTTTCTCATATCCCTTATATTGTTTAATTCTGTGAGATGCAGATTTTATTGTTCTTCATTAACCAAAATGGGAACTGAAGTTCAAATGTGCTGATATCGCTCAGTGCTGGGCACACGGCAGCCCCCAAATTAGAATGGGTAGCATAGCGTGCTCCCTAAGGTTCCAAGTAGACCTCAGCCTTGATTTAACTCACAATCCAATACTTTTGTATTGAAATGAGTCCGATCCCACCCATCATATCCATCCAAGTGATATGCTATGAACCAAAGGTAAATCGGCGCACGGAGTCCTGAGGTAGAGTAAGGACGGCCTCAAACTCTTTGCCACCCTATTCAGGAACAGGTGAAGTATATTTCCATTCCCTTTGAATCTCTGCTGACATGTGGCTGATAGAATTCAGATGAGGTAATGCTATTCCAGTATGAGCCTAACCTAAGACGTGCCTTAGCTGTTCCATAATAACTGCAGCTACCCTAACAGAGAGACAGTGTACAAAGAGGGGCCTCACTGAGCCCACCCTTCCAGGCATACTGCCAAGACCCAGGTACGTGGCTGAAGCTGGCGCTCTGAACCAGACCAGACCACTCCCCAGGTGAGCACACCTGAGAGATCAGTCAATACCACATGGAGCAGATTGGCCAGCCAAACCTTTCCTGAATTCCTGACTCATGGAACTGGGTGATGTTTGTTTTAACACATGGGGTAACAAACTTTTTTCAAAAAAGATCCAGGTAGTAAATATTTTCAGCTTCCTGGTCCATACACAATCTCTGCCACACACTGTTTTTAGTCTCTGTTTCTCCGTGTCTTGTTTTACAACACACCTGAAGCTGTAAAAGGGGAGACAACAAGCAGTATGGTGTGGTGGCAGGTGGCTGGTGTCCTCCCAGGACATAGGAAGGAAGCTAAGGCAGGACGATTGCAAATAGAGAAACCCTGTCTTAAAGAGCCCTCCCCCTCCCCATAAGTGAAAAGCATTCTTAACTGGCTAGCTCTGTAAGAGCAGGCTGTATAGCCACTCAAAGGCTGAGGGAGGAAGATCGTTGAGGTCAGACAAGCTATATAACAAGACTCTTTCTCAAAACAAAACCAGAAACCATCAAACAACAATTATAACAATAAACAGGCTCTGGGATGGGTCTAGCATCTGAGCCCTATTTTCGTAAGTCCTGGTCTACAAAACAAGTTCCAGGACAGCTAGGACTGTTACACAGAGAAACCCTGTCTCGAAAAACAAAGAGAAAAACAAAACAAAACAAAAGATTTGTAACCTGCCAGGTGGTAGCTCACACCTTTAATCCCTGCACTCAGGGAGGCAGAGAGGCAGGCAGATCTCTGAGTTTGAGGCCAGCCTGATCTACAAAACAAGTTCTAGAACGGCCAGGGCTACACAGAGAAACCCTGTCTTGAAAAAAAAAAAAAAAGAGTTTCAATTAGTCTAAATGTGGAACATGGTAGTGCATGGCTATAATTCATGACTTAAGAGGCAGAAGCAGAAGAATCAAGAGTTCAAGGTAATTCTTAGCCACATTGCAAGTTTGAGGTCAGCCTAGGTTACGTGAGACCCTATGTCAAAAGGAAGAGAGAAAGAAAGAAAGAAGGGAGGGAGGAAGGAAGGAAGGAAGGAAGGAAGGAAGGAGGGAGGGAGGGAGGGAGGGAAGGAAGGAAGAGAAAAGAAAAGAAAAGAAAAGGAAGAAACTAGGTGTTTCCAGGTTCTTGGCACTCTTGTTCCAGAACGACGTAAAAGCACGCACAGTTTATGACATAACAAGAATTCTCTACCCAAAGCTAAGGGATGGCACAGATTACACAATACAGATCAACTGTTTGCCCCATGAAGCTACTCAAACACCTTGATTATTGTCTGGGATTTCCTTTGCTATGGGTTCAAGAGAAAGAGGAGTTTGGTGACTGAGAGGTATAGTGAGCGTGGTTCTGTTTTGATTGACAGGTTAAGTTGCTTAGCCTTTTTTCCCTACTGCGCATGTCCTTTCTCATAATGCACTTGATTTTAATTATATACACACTCGGTTGTGCATAGGCAGAAGAGGGTAAACAGGGAATTCTCCCGGAATGTTCACTTTAAGGACACAGCTTGCCTTATGGCACATGCACCCAAAACCAATCTCGGCCCGATGAGCACCTCCACCCTCGCAGCTGGACTTAACAGAATGTGTCTTGGTCTTTTGATGGTTAAGGGAAAGAGAAACGTATTCTGTTATTTGCAGTGGAGTTTCCATGCATCTCGATACAGGCAGGGATCTTAGGTTGATAACAGGTTGCGAGGTGCATTGTTTGGAGAGGGCTTTCTGTGCACAGTGATTGTGGGTAAGGTTCTCAGGCTGCAAACTGCATTATTGGAAATAGGCTGTGGAAGCTGGAGAGATAGCTCATCAGTAAGAGCACTGACTGCTCATCCAGGGAATAAGCAGTTGATTCTCACCACCCACAAAATTGTCTGTAACTCCATTTCCAGGAGATCCAGTGACCTCTTTCGGCCTCCATAGACAGCGTATGCCCATGCCCTGCATACAAACATGACAAACCACCCATATTCATAAAGTAAAAATAAAATGAATCTTTGGTTAACACTTTTTTAAAAAGAAAAGAAATAGGATGTAGGCTCCTGAGACAGTTCAGTGGGTAAAGACTCTTGCTACTAAACTGATGATCTGAGTTTGAACCCCAGGACCCATATGGTGGAAGGAGAGAACAGACTCCTACAGTTTTCCTCTGACCTCCACACACCTCCATTGGCACACAAATACCCATACACACACACACACACACACACACACACACACACACACACACTATCAAATTAACAAATGCAATAAAATCAGTGCAGAACTCTCGTTTAAAGAAAGGAATGAGGGTGTGTACACAGCACAAGCCAGATGGAGTCCCGGGTTACTAAGCTCTTCCCTGTGTTTATTTGCCTCTGTCACAGAGCTGCAGTGTGACCAGGTCTAGATGTCCCGCCATTTCTTGCTTCTGTTCTCAGCTGAGCTGAGTAATTCACCCTCTTATTCTGCACATAGCAAGACAGCTCAGCACGATTCTATCTTATATCCTCTCCAGTTGGACTGTGCAAGAAAAGAATCAGTGTGCTCCTCCCACAGCTCTAAGGGATGGGTCAGAGTCTTGGTGGCCCTCAGTGTCTGAGCATGTGCTATTCTTCTGTGATGTTGTTGCCATTATTCAGCTTTCTTTTGGAGGGGGTAGGGGGCAGGTTTCAGGACAGGGTTTCTCTGTGTATCCCTGGTTGTCCTGGAACTCTCTCTCTGTAGACCAGACTGGTCTTGAACTTACAGAGATCCTGCCTGCCTCTGCCTCCCGAGTGCTGGGATCAAAGGCATGTGCCACCACCGCCTGGCCAGCTTTCTTACGTTGAAATATAATTCACATACCATAAAACTAATCTTTTTAAAGTTTGAAATTCAATCGAGATATAGTGGTACATGCTTATCGTCCCAGCACCTGGGAAGCTGAGGCAGGAGGATTATAAGTTTAAAAAAAATAAAATAAAATAGCTGAGCAGTGGTGGAGCACACTTTTAATCCCAGCATCCAGGAGGCAGAGGCAGTTGGATCTCTGTGAGTTCGAGGCCAGCCTGGTCTACAAAGAGAGCTTCAGGACAGTCAGGACTACACAGAGAAACCTTGTCTCGAAAAATACAAAAAAAAAAAAAAAAGGAGCTTGGTGTGTGAGGTATCCTCGCCCCTTAAAAAATAAATAAATAAAATATGTAATTCAGGGGTTGGGGATTTAGCTCAGTGGTAGAGCGCTTGCCTAGCAATCACAAGGCCCTGGGTTCAGTCTTCAGCTCTGGGAAAACAAAAACAAAAAACAAAAAGAAAATATGTAATTCAGGGTGCGGTGCGGTGGTGGTGGTGGTGGTGGTGGTGGTGGTGATGACGACACATGCCTTTAACCCCAGCACTCAGAAGATAGAGGCAAGAGGAACCAGCTCAAAGAAAGTCTGCTCTACATTGTGTGTTCCAGGCTAATCTACAGAGCAAGACTTTATCCTCGCCCCTTAAAAAAAGAAATAAATAAGCCAGATTGTGGTGTCCCATGCCTGTAATCCCAGCACTCAGGAGACAAAGGCAGGCAGATCTCTGTGAGTTCAAGGCCATCCTGGGCTAAAGAGTGAATTTCAAGAAAGGCTCCAAAGCTACACAGATAGACCCTGTCTCAAAAAAACAAAAAACAAACAAACAAACAAAGAAAGAAATAAAATGTAATTCAGGGCAAGATGGTGGTGGCACATGCCTTTAATCCCAGCACTCAGGAGGTAGAGGCAGGTGGATCTCTTTAGTTTGAGGACAGCCAGGTCTACAGAGCAAGTTCCAGGCAGGGTTACTCAGAGAAACCTTGTCTTGAAAAACAAACAAACAAACAAAAAAAGTAAATCATATTTTTTAGCATTGTTACAATGTTGCATACATACCATTAATTCCAAAACATTTTCATCACTCCAAAGGGAAACTATTTATTTTTATTTCATACTTATTTATGATTTATGTTTTGCCTGTGTGTATGTCTGTGTGAGGGTGTCAAATCTTGAAGTTACAGACAGTTGTGAGCTGCCATGTGGGTGCTGAGAATTGAACCTGGGTCCTCTGGAAGAGCAGCCAGTGCTCTTAACCACTGAGCCATCTCTCCAGCCCCAAGAAACCATTTTTAAAATTTATTTCTTTACTTATTCATTTTTGTGTATGTGTGTATATGGTGTGTGTGTGTGTAAGACATATTTGTGTGTGAGAGTCCACATGTGGCACAAGCCCACACGTGGCGGTCAGGGGACAACCTTGGATGTTGTTTCTTGTCTTTTACCTTGTTTGAGGCAGCTTTCCTCACTGAGCTACAACTCCAGGCTGGTAGGTCTGAGAACTTTCGTGGGCGTGTTTTGTCTCCACCTCCCATCTAGCCACAGGAATGCTGGGACTACACACACAAGCCATTGACTCCAGCTTTTAAATGGATTCTATAGACCTGAACTCAAGTCGTCAGGTTTGCGTGGCAAATGTTTTTACCTGCTGAGCAATCCCCCAGCCTCCAAAGAGAAATACGCTCCATACAAGTCGCTCCCATCCCTCCTTCCTCCAGTCTCCAACAACCACTAATCTATTTCCTTCCTATATAAATTTGTCAGTTTTATCTAAACAAATGGAACAGATAGTAACCAAGGCAAGCTTTGAACTTTCCAACCTCTTACACCAATCTCCTGAGTGGCTGGGAATATGGGCTTGTGTCACCAGGCCCAGTTCAACCTCATAGATTTAAACCTAATTGACTTAAACCGGAATTATACAGTCTGCTTCCAGTGCAGAGGAGAGAGTTGATTTTACCAGAACCACAGCGACTGAAGAAAGAATTATGGTTCACTAGGAAGAAACGGGATATAGTTACCAGGTAAGGAGTAAAGAGCTCTCTGCAGCAAATCCGGAGATGGCCACTACAAATAACTAGGGGTTATTGACTGTGGGAGCCAGGCAGTGTGTCAAAAGCACATGCTGTTTCATTTAGCCTTCCTTGCAAGCCTATGGAGATTGTACTTTTCCTGCTTTATAGATGAAGAGCTGTGCTTCAGAAAAGTTGACTCTGTCGCCCAAGTTTATACAGATAGGCAGTGAGTGGTATTTTCTTTTTTTTTCTTTTTTTTCGATACAGGGTTTCTCCGTGTAGCTTTGTGCCTTTCCTGGAACTCACTTGGTAGCCCAGGCTGGCCTCGAACTCACAGAGATCCGCCTGGCTCGGCAGTGGTATTTTCACCCATGTCTGATTGCCAAGTGTCCAAGAAGAAAAAAACGATAATTTTTTAATTGTGTTAAAACAATCTGCTAGAAACCCTTTTATTTTGTGTGCCCAATATTGCTGTTCTCAACGAGAAGAGCCTGTGTGACCAGAAATTTCCTTTTACACCAAGAAGAGAAAAAAAAAAAAACAGGTTTTTATAATGGTTAAAAAAAAAAACAAACAAAACCGTTGACAGTTCTTTCCTTTAGGTTTCCAAGTAAGCATCCCAATGTTGCCAGTTGCTGCATCGCTGGCATGAGATTAAATAGCTGTGTTTCCCCAAAGCTCCACTTCTTCTTCCACCGCCCATCTTGTTCTAACAGGCCTGGAATTCAGCGACATTCTGCTGATGGGAGATCAGCAAGTGCAGAACTCCACACCACGCTCTCAGCCTCCTCCAGCTATGATTTATCCAAGCTCCTAACTCGAGCTCATGGGTCCTTATGGTGAGGACTCAGGGCCAGGGATCTCTAACTACCCATTCTCTGCTTCCCGAGACAAGAGCCCAGATGGTGTGTGATGGGGGCTGGGGAAATCAGATGATGTAAAGACTTGAAAGGTTATAGGAAACCGAATTTCCTTGCCTCTCTCCTCAGCCTATTTCCCAAAGACCAGCTTTTGGAGGATCATGGCAGAATAACTATATATTAAACTTTCTGCCATATTAAACTTAATGCTAAGCTTCAGGCTTACAGCATCACACTGACTTCTCCTGGAGAGACACCCCTTCCTGCCACTCCCTCCTCGACAATACATACACATCTCCACCAAAGCAACTTGAATCCCAAGCTTCTGAAAGATTTACTGTCGGCACTGCAGACAAATAAGTGAATAACCAGCAGTTGATTCTAAAGACAGGATGCTCATTTGCATGAGTAGTTGTGCCTCATTTGCATCGTATTTGCATGTATTTGCATATCGTGTCCACCCTGTCAGAATGTATATAAATCCTTTATACTTTCACTTTTTTTAATTTTCTAAAAAGGTCTACACCCCCACATCCCGCTCAGACTGTCTGGTAAAATTACAGGTTGAGTATTCCTAGTTTGATTGTAAAGAGCTTATGTGTCATGCTGTGAAGATTTCTAACTGTAGCAATCCACAGGGATCGTGGAACCTCATTTGATAAATTTCACTTGTTTATTCAAATAAATAAGTAAATAAAAATTAAAAAGCAGGGCATGATAATACGTGCCTGTAATCTCAGCATTCAAGAGGTAGAGGCAGAAGGAACATCATTTGAGACCATCCTGGCCAACAGAGAGTTTGAGGTCAGGTTGAACTAGATAAGATACCATGCCTAAGCCAGGCTGTGGCTGTGCACACCTTTAGTCCCAACACTTGGGAGGCAGAACCAGGCAGATCTCTGTGAGTCCGAGGCCAGCCTGGTCTACAGAGAGAGATCCAGGACAGGCACCAAAACTACACAGAGAAACCCTGTCTCGAAAAACCAAATATACCATGCCTTAAAAAAATAAATAATAAAATTTAATATTGTTATGTATAGTCTTTTTAAAAATGTTTTTATTACATTTACGTATGCATGGATGGATTAATGGATGGATGGATGCATATACCACAGTATGCACGTGGAGGTTAGACAACTGGTGAGAATCACCTCTCCTTCCATCATATGGGTCTCAGGAATCAAACTCAAGTGCCTTTAACTACTGAGCCATCTCAACAAGCTAATATATAGTCTTTTCTTGAGACATGATCTCATTATGTAGCTTGGCTGTCTTCAAATTCTCAATCCTCTTGCCTCAGGCTTCCAAATGCTAGGATTACAGATGTGGGTCACTATACCCAGAAAAAAAAATATTAATACTTGCCAAGTATGTTTGTTCTAAATGCAGAGGGTGTATCTACAAACAATGAAATAATAATAATTAAATATCAAAAGCTATATGCTATATGTAGACCTGGGACAAACCACCCTAGGCTCCGAGGAGGAAGTGTGGTCCTGCTCAGCACCATGACAGACTAAGCAGGGCAAGGAGACCCACATTCAGGCCTGGGGCACTGTGCTCCAAGGAAAAACACAGCCTGCCTGGCCTCTTGCAGCACTGGGCAGAAGAGCACTATTATGGTGAGCAAATGTATGGTGTGGATAGGAGATAGAGAGAGACAGAATGGTTCATGTCCTGCGGACAGAGGTATATCTGAAGAGGTGAAATCAATGAGGAGCAGGCTAATGTGGGTGGCTTGATTGCCACCCAAGGCCATGGTGATGTCTGAGCCTCGGCTGCTGCCAGCACTCATGTCTAGATTCACAGCCCTGATACCACCGAAGGCAGAGAGGATAGGGCTGTGCAGAGTTGGCTCCACCCTCTCACTGGCTGCAACCCTAGGGAGAACTGATCCTGCCCCTCACAAGCTGAAGCACTCAGGAGAGAGGATCCTACACCTCACCTGAGCAGCACAATAGAGATGACTTTATTCGCAGGGGAAAGGGAGAGCTGGCCCTGCGGGCATGAGAATGGGAGAGCAGGTCACCCCTGCCATGTGGTGAGGGAAAGATGCCTCCCTTCACCATTCACCACCTGCAGCAGGTGGAGAACCTGACCCAACCCCTCAGCATCTGCAGCACTTGGGAAAACAGGCCCTGCGCCTCACCTGGGCACCACAGTAGAGTTGACCCTGGAAACAGCGGAGTGGGTGAACCAGCCCTGAGGGTGTGAGAGGGGCAGTGTAGTAGTGGGGGTGAGGGAAAGATGCCCTCCCCCCTCGCCCCTACCACCTCCAGCCAGCAAGGGAGCTGACCCTCCCTCTCAACAGCTGCAGCACTCGGGAAAGTGGGCCTGGCACCTCGCCTGGACAGCACAATAGAGCTGACGCTACTGACTGGGGTACCAGTTAACTGCCCCGAGAATTTATTGTGGGAGATCTGGCCCCTCCCCTCATCTGCCATATGGTGGTGTGGACCGAGGAGACATGCCCCCTCCCACTGCCCCTTGCCACCTGTGGTGGGTGGGAGAGCTGTCCCTGCCCCTCGCCTGCAGCACTCAGGAGAGTGGCCCCTGCACCTTGCCAGGGCAACACAGTAGAGCTGGCCCTGATGGTGTAGGTATGGGAGAGCCCACCAAGAGTCTGAAAGCAGGAGAACTGGCCTCACCCCTTGCTCATCGCTGCATAGGGTGAACTAGTCAGGGTAATCCTGGAGAGCTCACCCTGGTGGTGAGGACAGGGGAGAGCTAGCAGGCTGACCAACACTGCAACTACCCAGCCCCAGAACCAGGGTTATGAGTTGGCCCACCCCAACATCCACCCCATCTGTGATCGCTGGAGCACGTGAAGGGGCCGGTCCTGCAGACCCAAAGCTACAGGATCTCCACAACACAGGGCAACAGCAGGATAACCAAGAGGAGTTCCAATGAGGGCCCAGCATCGATAGTGCAGCAGAAACCAGAGGCCTCGAACTAGACCAATGACTCTTTGCAATGAACACTTGCAGTAAAGATACATGGACAAAAGGGTTTACTGTGTGACTCACTGTGTCACACTGCAGCTTCCATGATGAGACTGAGTTTTCCCTTTTTTCTCTTAAATGTTATTTTAATTTGCGGGGGTGGGAGGGCAATACAAAGGGATGGAGAAGTGAATGGGATCGAGATGCACGATGTGAAAGACACAAAGAATAAATAAAAAGAAAGTTAAAAGAGGTTAAATGCAGTCATTTCAGAAGATTATTTGACACATCCAATTAATAAATACAGGTGCAACCAAGGGGGATTGCCCACACCTGTCATCCCAGTACTTGAGAGGTAGAAGCAAGATCAGGAATTCAAGGCCCACCATAGCTACACAGCAAGTTTAAGGCCAGCCTGGGCTACTTGAGATCTTATCTCAAAAAAAAAAAATCTCAAGTGCAAACCAAATCACTACAATTTCCTGAAAGTGCTGAGTCAGAAGGTCATGTGGGTATTACACATCACAGTTACATTAAATAATAAACTTCTCCAAACACCAAGGATTCATGAACCCTGGGTTTGGGAAACACCAACTGGAGTAGCATTAAAAAAAAAAAAAATCGAGCTAGGCGGTGGTGGCACACGCCTTTAATCCCAGCACTCGGGAGGCAGAGGCAGGCTGATCTCTGTGAGTTCGAGGCCAGCCCGGTCTACAGACCGAGATCCAGGACAGGCAGGACTACAAAGAAAAACCCTGTCTCAAAAAACCAAAAAAAAAAAAAAAAAAATTCAAGGCCAAAAAGATGACTCAACATGTAAAGGCTCTTGCTACCAAGCTTGACAATCTGAATTTGATCTCTGGGCCCCATATGGTGGGATGAACCTATTCCACAAAGTCGTCCTCTAACTGCCACACAAGTGCCTTGACACGTTCAAGCATGCACACATGCACACATGCACATACACACACTAAAAGAAAGAAAGAAATAATGCTACAACAAATTCAAACAACGGTGGCAGGGGTTGAGTATTTCTGAAAGACCTGGGGCTTCTCTTCTGGGCTGCTTCCACGAGTCTTTTCTGGAGGCTCACCTGTCCTTATCTCTACAATCGCCACCCCACCCCCAGCAGACACCCGAAAAGTAGAATTAACAGGATGTTGAGTGTTTTGGGTTTGGTTTTGTTCTTTTGTTTTGTTTTGTTTTCTGTTCTTTGGAATGACTTGTTTCCCAAAGCACTACTGGGGACTAGAAATGTTATATTTGTGGTTGTTTGGGCTTTGATAACTGAAAAAGAATGAACATTTAGATTTTCTTCCAAAAACACAAAATGAAGCTACAGAAATGGGGTGGCATATTCGAAGTCCTTATTGGTAGGCCTCTGATAGACATGATCACCAAAATGGATTCTTCTTGTTCCTAGACATGATCACCAAAATAGATTCTTTCTGTTCCTCAGGGGCTTCTTTTTGATGGTTGTTGGCTTTGTTTAAAGAGTGTCTGTTCTTGGATCCCTCCTAAATTTATCTGGAATTAGATCATTTGTAGATAAATTGGAGAAAACAGCCATGTGGTATAACAGGTGAATTTGAAGACTCACTT
Source organism: Peromyscus attwateri (assembly GCA_902168425.1). Classification (NCBI taxonomy): domain Eukaryota; kingdom Metazoa; phylum Chordata; class Mammalia; order Rodentia; family Cricetidae; genus Peromyscus; species Peromyscus attwateri. The sequence continues at coordinate 18,143 of CABHPP010147454.1, forward strand.
AAAATATTGCATTATTTGGGATTGGAGAGCTGACTCATGGGTTAAGAGTGTGTCTTGCTCTTGACAAAGATTCAAATTCAGTTCCCAGCACCCATACATCAGGCAGCTCACAACCACCTATAACTCTGTCTCCAGGGGAATCTGCCACCTCTGGCTTTCTCGGGCATCTGCACTCACATGCACACACACACACACACACACACACACACACACA
>CABHPP010147454.1:18756-32200 GCA_902168425.1 Peromyscus attwateri
AAAAAAAAAAAAAAAAAAAAAAAAAAAAAAAAAATTCAAGGCCAAAAAGATGACTCAACATGTAAAGGCTCTTGCTACCAAGCTTGACAATCTGAATTTGATCTCTGGGCCCCATATGGTGGGATGAACCTATTCCACAAAGTCGTCCTCTAACTGCCACACAAGTGCCTTGACACGTTCAAGCATGCACACATGCACACATGCACATACACACACTAAAAGAAAGAAAGAAATAATGCTACAACAAATTCAAACAACGGTGGCAGGGGTTGAGTATTTCTGAAAGACCTGGGGCTTCTCTTCTGGGCTGCTTCCACGAGTCTTTTCTGGAGGCTCACCTGTCCTCATCTCTACAATCGCCACCCCACCCCCAGCAGACACCCGAAAAGTAGAATTAACAGGATGTTGAGTGTTTTGGGTTTGGTTTTGTTCTTTTGTTTTGTTTTGTTTTCTGTTCTTTGGAATGACTTGTTTCCCAAAGCACTACTGGGGACTAGAAATGTTATATTTGTGGTTGTTTGGGCTTTGATAACTGAAAAAGAATGAACATTTAGATTTTCTTCCAAAAACACAAAATGAAGCTACAGAAATGGGGTGGCATATTCGAAGTCCTTATTGGTAGGCCTCTGATAGACATAATCACCAAAATGGATTCTTCTTGTTCCTAGACATGATCACCAAAATAGATTCTTTCTGTTCCTCAGGGGCTTCTTTTTGATGGTTGTTGGCTTTGTTTAAAGAGTGTCTGTTCTTGGATCCCTCCTAAATTTATCTGGAATTAGATCATTTGTAGATAAATTGGAGAAAACAGCCATGTGGTATAACAGGTGAATTTGAAGACTCACTTAAAATATTGCATTATTTGGGATTGGAGAGCTGACTCATGGGTTAAGAGTGTGTCTTGCTCTTGACAAAGATTCAAATTCAGTTCCCAGCACCCATACATCAGGCAGCTCACAACCACCTATAACTCTGTCTCCAGGGGAATCTGCCACCTCTGGCTTTCTCGGGCATCTGCACTCACATGCACACACACACACACACACACACACACACACACACACACACACACTTAAAAATAATAAACATAGGCCGGGCAGTGGTGGCGCACGCCTTTAATCCCAGCACTCGGGAGGCAGAGGCAGGTGGATCTCTGTGAGTTCAAGGCCAGCCTGGTCTACAGAGCGAGATCCAGGACAGCCAGGGCTACACAGAGAAACCCTGTCTCAAAAAACTAAAAATAATAGTAATAACAATAATAAACATAAAATCTAAAAGAAAAGAAAGGGAAAAGGAAGAGAAAAGAAAAAGGAAAGATGAATGAGGGTGGGAATTAGGGAGGAGGACAGGTAGTTAAGGGAACTTCAAGGAGAATTGATAGAGAAGAGAATGTATAGCCTGATGCTTCTCACCCTTCCTAATGCTGTAAGCTTTAATACAGTTCCTCATGTTGTGGTGAACCCCCAACCACAAAATTACTCCATTGCTACTTCATAACTATAATGTTGCTGCTGTTATGAATTATAAATGTCTGATATGCGGCCCCCAAAGGGGTCGAGACCCACAGGTTGAGAACTGCTGGATAGCTGAAACTGGGAGAGTTCCAAGAAAATTGAGTCAGCAAAACAAAGCACCAGGGAGAGGTCAAGTCCAAAAAAAAAAAAAAAAACCTGGAAAGAAATTGTTGGATCTAGCAGTTAGCTCTGGGTGTTGCTGTCATCCCAAAACTTGGGATATGGAGGCCCAAAGATCGGGAATCCAAGGGTAGTCTCAGCTACATAGAGTTCAAGGTCAGGTTAGGCTACCACGTCCCTGTCTCCACAATGCACAAGGAAAGTGGCTTTTTAAGAATGGAACTGGGTGTTTAAGGCAGGGACCCAGCTCCAGCTGCCCTAATAGGTTGGGCTCTGCCACCCATTGCAACCTGCCGATTAAATAGACAAGTCTGGAGAACAGAGGAGAAGGAGGGGAAGGGCACTGGGAAGAACAACTAGGGGCATCCAATGGCCTCAAATGGAGAATCAGAGGCAGGAGGATTCCGACAAACTCAAGGCCAGCCTGGTCTATATAGCTAATTCCAGGCCAGCCAAGAACAAAAAGCTTCCTATCTTTTTTTTTAAGCCAATCAATGAAACAACTACATAAAAATCACATGGAGAGCTTTTAAGCACTCCATTTCTGGGCCTCTATTCCTACAATATTCTGATTCAGTAAATGCAGAACAGAGTCCAAGGATCTTTCTTTTTAATGAGGGACTCGACTAATGTTAAAGCACCGATTTGGAAAATTGTTGGCACTTTCTGATGAAGCTAAGCTCTCTGACCTGCAAATCCATTCCCATTTTACCCAAGAAGGGGGGGACTATATGCCCACAAAAGGACATGAAAGAGAATGCCCATAGCAGCACAATTCACATAGTTAAAATTGGAAACAACTCCACATGTCCATAACAAGACAATGGAAGAGATTATCAAGATTACTAAAGAGCAGTGAAGGTTCCAGTGTCTGGGAAATCAGATGCTGCAGCCAGTGACCGGGGTCCTGTGGTTTTCCCTGGAGGCAGGAGCAGCGAAAATGAACCTTGTCAGAGCTAGAATTAGAGTGGGAGGGATGAAATTTGAGGACGCAGAGGGGAGAGAGGTAGGTGTGGGAACGGAAGCAGAGTGACGGTCTTCGTCTTGAGAACACGTCTGAAACTCCCCAATCCACAGGGTCCCTTTAGTTCTACCTACCACGCTTATGTTTCATGCCTCCTCCTCCTCCTCCTCCTCCTTGGATGTCCAGGTAGGAAAATCAGCCGACCCACCCACTCTGCACAATGGGATATTGGCTTAAAGGAGGAGAGGCGTGAGTGGTTACAGGCCGTGTTTAGCAGCACCCACGACACATGCTTGGGACCTGAAAATCGGAGACAGGGCAAATCCTGTATGGTCCGGATATCAGGGCCTGAGGAGTTTGTCATCTGCAGGGTATAGTAATATATATCTGGTGGGCTGAAAAATTAATTAGGCTGTTCTACAGAAGAGTGGGGGAGGAAGGGAGGGAGAGGGAGAGAGAATTCTGTCTGAGCAGGTGTCATGCTAACTCGGCAGGAGGCTAGGTGCTGATTTGAATGCGCCAATATCCTCTCTTTTCTCTCGCCGCCGCCACAGCTGGTTCCAAGCTGCTCTCTGGGGAAGGGCATCAGACAAGTGCAGTCTTGCAGGGATGTGAAGGAGGCTTTTCTAAGGAGAGAAGTCCAGGGAAGGAGAGCGGAGGCGGCGGCTGTACCATTACAACTCCAACTTCACTTCCTCTGTCTCTGGAAACTCAGTAGAAGCCTGGGGAGAAAATCCAACACTTCTCAAAGGTCTGTTTTCTGGCTAGTTCCATATTCATCCAAGATCATATCCATTCTTAGGTGCATGGAAAGTGGAGTTTGAAGGTAGAGGAGTGTCACATGACCGACCAGTGAGGGGACAAAAGGCGCTCCAGTGAAGGTAATCATACCTTATTCTGAACTAAAGTTTTCTTGTTTGTCGAGGCCGGGTCTCCTGTAGCCCAGGCTAGCCTCAAATTCCATATATAGAAATGCATCACCTTGAACTTTTGGTGCTCTTACGTCTACTACCTCCCAAGTGCTGGGATTGCAGCCCAGTTCTGAACTTTCATTTTTTAAACTATAATGAATAGAACAGTGTAGCTAGAGTTTTCCTGCCTGGCCCACAGTCAGGATAAATCTCTTTCACCTGCCAGTCCCACAGCCGCTCAGACCCAACCCAGGAAACACAGAGACTTCTATTGCTTATAAACTGTATGGCCGTGGCAGGCTTCTCTCTAACTGTCCTTATATCTTAAGTTATCCATTTCCATAAATCTATACCTTGCCACATGGCTCGTGGCTTACCGGCATCTTTACATGCTGCTTGTCCTGGTGGTTGCTGGCTGGCAGGCTGGCAGGCAGTCAGTGACTCCTTCTGCCTTCCTGCTCTTTTAATTCTCTCTGTTAGTCCCGCCTACTTCCTGCCTAGCCACTGGCCAATCAGTGCTTTATTAGCAACACATTTGCCATACAGAACATCCCACAGCAGAACAGTGCTTTCTATGTGTCCAGGATCGATCAACCCTACCCTCAGGGAAAGAACTATAGAGCGCTGACTTGTAGGGTTCCATTTCCTCTATTCCTGGGGCACCTAATGACAGCAATAAGCAAGACTGTCATCCACCACAAAGATGAGAGCTACCAGTTCTTGAGGTCTCACTAAGTGCTAAGCACAGTCTGAAGTGTTTCATGTGCATTCTGTGATATTTATGCTCACAGCCCTATCAGACAGCCAACAATTATTCTTTCAAGTACCCATGGACCATAGAAAGAAATTGATCACAAACTAAGCCAGAATGCATGTCTCATCAGGCAACAAAAAAATCAACAAACTGCTTTATCTAATCAATGGAACTCAACAGAAAGACAAGGACCTCGAGTGTTTGTAAACACTTCTAGACTCATGGGACAAAATAGAAATAAAAATGGAGACTTTTTTATTATATTTCTTTTTGCTACTTAGCCACAGCTGGCCTTGAACTGAACTTGAAGCCCAAGCTGACTTCAAGCTATATGTAGTTCAAACTAGCCTCAAACTAATGGCAATCCTCCTGCCTCATTTCCCCGGTGCTGGTACCACCATGTTCAGGCCCTCTTCTTTATTTCTAAATAGTGTGTGTGTGTGTGTGTGTGTGTGTGTGTGTGTGTGTGTGTGTGGTATTCATGGGAAAGCCAGGGATCAGTATTAGGTGGTGTCTTTTTTTTAAGCAAGGTCTCTCACAGAACCTGGAGTTCATCAGTTAGCTAGCCTGACTGGCCAGTGAGCTCCAGGGATCTACTTGTCATCTTTACCCCAGCCTTGCATCTCCTCACCCCACCCCAAGCACTAGGGTTACACGAACAGTGGAGATTGGAACTGAGATTTCTGCTTGCCTGACAGGAGCTTTACCCACTAAGTCATCTCCCAGTACAATATCTCCATTAAAAGCTCATGCTTGCAATCTCAACACTTGAGAAAATGAGGCAGGAAGATTGCCATGAGTTTGGGGCCAGTTTGGACTACATGCTGAATTCATAGTTCAGCCATGGCATGACAAGAGTGGGGTCTTGTCTCAAACACACATACAGACACACACACAGACACACACACACACTCACACACGAGAGAGAGACAGAGACAGAGAGACAGAGAGAAACAGAGAGAGACAGAGACGGAGGTTCTCTGAAGCTAAGAATGGTGATAAATCTTGTAATTTTGGCACTTGGGAGGCAGAGGCAGAAAGATCATGAATTCAAGATCTTAAAAATACAAAACACAGCCTGCGCTACAGAGTGAGTTCCAGGACAGGCTCCAAAGCTACACAGAGAAACCCTGTGTCAGAAAAACAAAACAAAAAAACAAAAAACAAAAAACAAAAAAGGGGGGGGGGCTGGAGAGATGGCTCAGAGGTTAAGAGCACTGGCTGTTCTTCCAGAGGTCCTGAGTTCAATTCCCAGCAACCACATGGTGGCTCACAACAATCCGTAATGAGATCTGATGCCCTCTTCTGGCCTGCAGGCATACGTGCAGACAGAACACTGTATACATAATAAATAAATATTTAAAAAAAATACAAAACAGAGTAAGACATGATTTAAAGACACAGTGTGAATGGGGTGAGACAGGAAGTCATGCATGTTTTTAGGGAAAGAGTTTACTAAGCGGGACTGGAGAGATGGCTCAGAGGTTAAGAGCACTGACTGCTCTCCCAGATGTCCTGAGTTCAATTCCCAGCAACCACATGGTGGCTCACAACCATGTATAATGAGATCTGGTGCCCTCTTCTGGTGTGCAGACATACATACAAACAGAACACTGGCTTGGGGATTTAGCTCAATGGTAGAACGCTTGCCTAGCAAGCGCAAGGCCCTGGGTTCGGTCCTCAGCTCCGGAAAAAAAAAAATACATGACAAACAGAACACTGTATACCTAATAAATAAATAAATCTAAAAAAAAATATTAAAAAAATTAAAAAAAAAAGACTTTACTAAGCAGAGAGATAAACAACTAAGTCTTGAGATCAGAAGATGGGTGACATGTTGAAGGTGAGTGAGCCAGGGACAAAATGAGGACAAAGCTACTTGGGGAAGTTGGAAGGAATCAGATCATGAAGAACACTTATTTAGTTAGTTAGATTCTGAAACAGAGTCTCACAATAGAACCTTGAACCTATTTCATAGCCCAGGCTGGACTCAAACTAAGTATCCTCCGTCTCATTTTCCTAAGTGCTAAGATTACAAACGTAAGCCACAACACTTGGCTCATTTTATTTTCCTGCAATTGAGGTAAAAGTCATGTAAAATACAATTCTCTCTCTCTCTCTCTCTCTCTCTCTCTCTCTCTCTCTCTCTCTCTTTCTCTGTGTGTGTGTGTGTGTGTGTGTGTGTGTGTGTGTGTGTGTGTGTGTTTCTGGAGATCAAACCCGGAGCTAGTGCCCTACCACTGAGTACCACTCCAGACCCATCTTAACCATTTCATGTATGTATATATGTTTTTTAATGTGTGTGCACATGTGCATGTGTGCAGAGGCCAGAAACCTAGCCTCAGATGGCTTCCTCTGTCACCCTCCACCTTAGTCTTTGAGGCCGGGTCTCTCACTGAACCGAGAGCTCACCAATTTGACTGGCTAGGCAGCAAGGCCCAGGGACTGCCCTGTCTCCACCTCCACCTCCCTGTCCTGAGATTACAAGGATGTGCCGCCACAACCACTCTTTTTCCATGAGTCCTGGGGATCATTCTCAGGTCTTCCTGCTTGAATGGCACTTTACCAACTAAGCCAGCTCGCCTGTTTTTTGTTTGTTTGTTTCTAACAGTTTTTAAGTACAATTCGGTAGTGCTGAATGTATTCATGTGCAATCCATTCCAGTTCTTTGTTTTGTATGTGTGCATCTTATAAAACAACAACAACAACAACAACAACAACAGGATCTCGTGTAATCTGGATTGGCCTCAGACTCACTCTGTAGCCCAGGATCCTGAATACTGCTCCTCCTGCTCAATCGCAACTGCTGGGATTACCTATGTTGTAGTCCACCACAGGAAGGGGCCTGCGCTGGGCTCATTCGGGAACTGGCAAACACCAATAGCCTGAAGAAGAGGGTGTGTGAATTATGGAAGCCAACAGAGCAAAACACCCAAGGGGGAAGGTTCAGAACCAAAAGTTCCAGAGGAGAGGCCAGGGAACAGTGTTTTGAAAGGCTAAAAAAGCCAAGAGGCAAAGCTCCCCAGGGCAGGGTGTCAGAGTGACAGGGGCCAGAGTGTTCCATCAGTTTGCCCAGTCCTTTGGCACCAACCTGTTAATAAGAAAGAAGAATAAGCTTGGTGGTGGTGGCGCACACCTTTAATCCCAGCACTCGGGAGGCAGAGGCAGGCGGATCTCTGTGAGTTCGAGGCCAGCCTGGTCTATAAAGTAAGTTCCAGCACAGCCAGGGCGGTTACACAGAGAGACCCTGTCTCAAATCACCCACCCCCTAAAAAAGAAGGCACTGAGATGACTCTCCGGTAGTCAGGCCCCTTGATAATGCTGGCCACTCCCAGCAGAGGAAGCTGGAAAGTCCAACAGTAGTCAACGAAGAAGGAAATGTCCTTACTTTCATAAACCCTTACAAGGAAAGGGTCTCTCAGCTTAGAGGGAGGGACTCTGATTAGTGGAGGTAGCAGCCCCCTTACAAGGCCTTAATTCAGGAAGCTGATCCTACTGTCCCCCTCTGCCTTGAGGCTGCTACAGGCTAGGAGCTTAGCAACTCCAGGAAGCTACTAGATAGGATGGAAGGCATGGCTGATTGCTCTACAAGGGCAACATCTGTGATCTGACAGTCTCTACTGTCCCTGCACCGTCTTCAAGGCTCAAGCTTTCTTCATGCCCAGAGGCATCTCGTCTACAAGGTGGAACTGGGCAGACCCACCCATACCCACCTAAGCTTTTGGAGGATATATACAACTTTCTCTTTCAGCAAAGTACAGAGTTTGAGTCCCTTGAGAGAGGGTAGATTTTCAGAGTATGAAACCTAGGCTAAGAGTAGAGACCTCACATCTGTAGAACAATTTGTTTGCATGTCACTGCAATTATCACATTGGCTCCAGACAAAGCCCAGCCACAATGAGGACAGGATTCTAAATCACGACTTTCCAGAGTCTCATTAAGTAATTGGTGCTGATCATATTGTTTAATGGGGAGCTGTAAAGCCTTCCTATTTATATTACAACGGGCAGAGAAAAGGCTCAGCTAACCAGATAATTGACAGGTGATATGGAGACCAGCTCTAAGGGTAAGGAAAAAGTAGGAGACTGGGAAGGTTTTGCCCATCTCTGGTTTTCAGCTCCTTACTAGTGATGACCGCTTGACTGGATTCAGGAAAAATTGCCTTGGTCCTCATGAAAGCTTGGAGCTGTGCTTCCCAGAAGCCAGGCACTGAGATAAGAGTTGTCATTTAATAGGATTTTCTACAGCTGGCTAAATCGTTTGCTAAGTGAGCAATTTCGACCATCCTTCCTCTATTCACTAGCAGGGAATTAAGCTTGCTTTTCCTCTAGCCTGAGCCCCCACCTCTCACAGCCTCATTCCCTCCCCAGTTTTAGTTAGGAAGATGGTCTTGGTTGAGACACAGAAGGTACCCACTGTAATAAGCCTCGCTGGGCCCAGCGGATGCCAGCAGATCATGTGGCTGTAAGAAAGTCACATGATTAGAGTTATGGCTCAGCTAGTAGACTGCCCTGGTGTTCGACCCCCAGCATCCCAAGAAAGCAGGCATTGTGGTACATGCCTGTAAAGCCCAGCGCCGGAAGTAGAAGCAGGAGAATTAAAACTTGAAGATCATCCTTTGTAGTATGCTTTCTCATCAGACTTTCTTTGGCCTGCCAGGCCGCAAATAGTGACAGAGACTTATTATTAATGTTCCCAACTAGCTCTTACAGCTCAACTTAACTTGTCTCTATTAATCTACATTCTGCCATGTGACTTTTACCTCTCTCCCATTCTGTATGTCCAACTTGCTCCAAGTCTTGCTGGCACCTAGATTCATCTCCAGTTCCTCTCCCTCGTCTCTCCTACCTAGCTATTGGCCATTCAGCTCTTTATTAAACCAATCAGAAGGCACTTTAGCAAAGACACATCTTCACAGTGTACAAAAAAATTATCCCACAACAATCCTTGAGTACAGAGTTTGAGGCCAGTCTAGATTATATGAGATCCTGTCAAATGAAAGGAAAGAAAGGAGGAAGGGAGGAAGGGAAGAGAAAAAGAAAGTCACAGTCCTAATCCCAACCTCATACACCCAAGAGTAGAGCACTGTTGCAGATACACACACACTCTCCATATGTCAGTATCACCTGAATAGGAGCCAAAGTACAAGCTACTTCCATGACTATAGATGTCTAAGGATGTAGCTCAGTGGATAGAGAACTTGCCTGGCAAGCACAAAGCCCTGGGTTCAATCCCTAGCACTTCATAAACTGGCCACGGTGGCACAAGGCTGTAGGTCTAGCACTAGGAAGGTGGCAGCAGGATGATCAGAAGTTCAAAGTCATCTTCAATCTCATAGTAAGTTCCAGGCTAGCCAAGGCCACAAGAGGCCTTGGTGGAAAATGAAATTCTTGTCTTTCCCTAACCTTCCCCTCGTGGTTTTGTTTTCTTAAGACAGTCTCTCTCTGCAACCATGGCTAGCCTTAAATTTGCCATATAACCTAATTTGTGGCGTTTCTTCTGCCTCGGTCTCTGGAGTAGGATTACAGGGATGAGTTTCCATGATTGGCTATTAAACACACTTTTTTGTTTTGTTCTGGGGATTGAACTCAGAACTTCAAGCATGCTACACTGGCTACTCTACCACTGAGCCACAGTCTAAGCATCTTTTCATTTTGAGACAGGCTTTTCAACAGGGACCTTTCATTAAATCCCACAAATCAAGGGATATTTGCTATCACTATAACTACTAGGTATTTGGAAGAGATACTAGAAAAAAAACACAGGGATAATCATGGGACTGGGGAGCCAGGAGCTAGAGTTCATCAAAGACACATCTGATGAGGAAGAATTCAGTTTTCCCAAGATTCACCCTCTTGACTGGGCTGTGACTCTCCTACATCTGAATTCTCTGTTCTGTATGGATGACCATTCCTCTCCTCTCCTCTTCCTCATGCTCTTCCTCTCTTTGCATGCTCCTCCCTGCTCCTTCCTCTTTAGGATTCATAGGTTGTGTCCCAGTGAAGATGGAGGATGCTCTGGTTTGAATGTTCGTCCCCTCCAAAGTTCATGAAATCTAATACTGTTGTGATGTTACAGGATGTAACATCAGGATGTTACAGAAGTATTTAGAGGCCGAGCATAGTAGACCATGTCTATAATCCCAGAACTGGAGAGACCAAGGCAGAAAGAGTGCAAGCAGAAAACATTATTATAGCTAAGATGTATGATTACTGTATTTTAAAATAATTCTTTATTATTATTATTTTTTTTCTCACTATGTAGCCCTGAATGACTTGGAATTATGTAGACCAGGCTGGCTAAGAACTTTCTATAATCCACTTGCCTCTGCCTTCCACGTGCATTACTATACCTAGTTCTTTGTAGTGCTGGGGATCGATCCCAGGGCTTCAAGCATGCTACACAAGCACTCTACCAACAGCAATATCCCAGGACCCAAAACTCTTTAAAAAAAAATAAAAATTCAGATGGGATGGGGACGGGGGTGGGGAAAATGGAGGAGAGCGGGAGGAGGGATGAGAGGGGGGTCTGTGGTTGGTATGTAAAATGAATAAAAATTTTTCTTAAAATAAAATAAAAATTTGAGGTCTTTGCCATCAAACTTCAGTTCTGCCACCTGTTGACTCCGTGGCATTAGGAACCTTAGTTTTCTTATTTGTAAAATGGGCATTAGGTCATTATGAGGATTGAGTACATTACAAATATGTGTAAAGAATCAAGCCTGGAGTAAATGTTCAGCAAATGCAAGCCATAAAGAAGAGTTAGAAAACAGCAATTGAAGAAGAAAACCACAGCCAGGCAGTGGTGGCACATGCCTTTAATCCCAGCACTTGGGAAGCAGAGGCAGGCAGATCTCTGTGAGTTCGAGACCAGCTGGGTCTACAGAGTGAGTTCCAGGACAGCCAGGGCTACACAGAGAAACCCTGTCTTGCAAAACCAAAAAAGGAGGAGGAGGAGGAGGAGGAGGAGGAGGAGGAGGAGGAAGAGGAGGAGGAGGAGACCACAGGCTGAAGAAGGACCAAGAGTTCAGTGACAGCCTGGGCTACACAGCAAGGCACCGTCTCTTCAGGTGTGGTGATGGCACATGCCTGTGATCCCAGTACTTGGACACTTGTGTGACTCAGGCAAAAGTGTCAGGAGTTCAAGGAGTTACCATGTGGTGGGGCCATAGGGACATCACCAAGACCCTGACTTTGAGGCACTGGAAGACAGAAGGATCAAAACTTCCCTGAAAAAAAAAAAAAATCCTCCCAAATGAGCCAAGAGACACAACAGAATCATGAAAAGGTTGTTTAGCGCCGAAGGGAAACACTTTAGATTTTAAAATTTAGGAGGAAGGAAACTTTGAGTTGGCCAAGATAGAACAGGGAGGAGTGGACTCTTTTCCCCTCCCCTACCGTGGGTGACCAAAAGGATGTGAAGCACCCTCCGCTGGAGAAAACCATACAGAGGCAGAAGTTAGAAGGGCAACTGTAGATGGGTTCCACCTGGCCTCTGTGGACATTTGAGCTGGCATTCAAAGAGGAAGGCAGGACCCGCTCCTGGTGCACTGTAAGTAAGCCGGAACTTGGAAGCTCCTCCTGGTTCCCCTTAGGCCCTGCCCCCTGCACCACCACCCCCCCCCCCGCCCCCCCCCCCCTAGTTCTAGACCTCCCTCCTACAAGTCCTCTTTTGGGGAACAGAACCCGAAGCTCTGTGGGCAGAGCATGCCGCCTCCATCACTCCTCCCTCTAAGTGACTCATTCCCAAGACCGGGGGTGGCAGGAAGTGCCAGGACCCGAGAACTGCAGCCCCATCCGGCTGGCAGCTCCGAGGCATCCTTTACTCTTCCCTCCTCCCTCCACCCCCGCCACCTCCCTCACTTCCAGCTCTGACTCTTGACATTTCTAAGTAAGAGACACCCACCTCCCCCAAAACTCATCTTGCCTTTCTGCGGCCTCCTCCGGTACTTCCACAGCATCCTCCAGGGGCTGCTGGCTTGAAACAGCCTCATCCCAAGAGAAGCAGGCACAGCTCAAACCTGTGGCCCTTTTCTGGGGAAGGTGACGAGGTCTTTGAAGGGGAAGAAGGCTCATGATGTAGAAAGTACTCTAACTGACACTTAAAATAACAACAGAATTGTTTTACTACATGCTAAGCTCATCACGCGCTCTGTCTCATTTATCCTCACATCAACTCTATGGAACAGACACTGTTATCCCTGGCATGTTGTAAATGAGAAAAGTGAGAGAGAACAAACTGGAAGGAAGCAAAGTTGGGGCTCAAACCCACATCTTACATCCTACACCTAAGTCCCAAGGCTCTCTTGCCTGTCTCGGGACCTCAGGACAATGTAGGCCCCTTTCAGTACAACCTCATCCTCAGACTTGGGGCCTGTGGGGGAGGGGCTCCAACCCTAACCTCTCTCATGATTTGGAATCATTCCTGTAGAGCTAGCCCACTCTCCACTCCAGTGGGCTGGAAATCCTGAGAGCTGCTCAGAGAATTTTCAACCCCCTTAATCTTCTTATTAAACTTACAGGACAAGCAAACATCTGTGTGACTCTGGGGTGCCTAGGGACTACCTACCTAAAAATAGAACAGAGGGGAGCATTGCATATAGATGTAGACAGCATAAGGAAGCTACAGACACGCATGCCTAGGGTTATCTCTGAATTGCAGACAGAGCTGACATCTGTCAAACCAGAAACACAGAGAAGGCCCACATGGCAGCAGAAATAATAATACCCTTGAATTATGTCGCACTTGATAATTTTCAGGCACCTTACAAACATTTGATCCTCTAGATGACCTCCTAGGACCCAAGAAAGCAGAAAGCATCTTTTGTAAGCTGCCACAACCTGTCAAAATGTACCCCTAAGAGCAGGCAAGGTAATAAGTGAGTTAAGGAAACGGAAGCCTCGGTGGGTAATTGATAGTTTTTATGGTGACTCTAGCCTCAGACTCCTTCGATGTCATATTTCCATTGGATTACCACATTTACATAACAGTGCCGGGTGAGACCCTGATAAATCTTCCCCGCGTGGGGATAAATACAGTGAAAATGCGCTTTTGTTGACAGCGATTCGTTTTCCTACACTACTGCCCTTCAATTTAGGGAGGAAGAGCAAAGCAATTGCTTTATGAAGGGAGGGCAGGAAGGAGGAGGAGAAGAGGAGGGGACGATGAGGAGAGCCAGAAA
>CABHPP010147455.1:6005-37667 GCA_902168425.1 Peromyscus attwateri
GGAAAGAAAGAAAGAAAGAAGAAAGAAAGAAAGAAAGAAAGAAAGAAAGAAAGAAAGAAAGAAAGAAAGAAAGAAAGAAAGAAAAGAAAAGAAAGATCCAAGTCCCTCAGCAACTCAAGATGGCTAGCAGCTTGTGATGGATTGCTTCTCTTTAACTATCTATCACCTTGATCCTTATTTCCTCACTGTCTATAACCCATTGAGTGTAACCTGTTTGTGACCATTCTCAATCTTCTCACATTGCAATGTTTTTCTTGGACAACTGCCAGCTAATCCTGCACATCACTCCCTCAGCATCCTGAAAGCCCCAGATCAAAGACTTCTCATCTCTAGAAGAATCTACATTCTTTAAAAATCTTTGCCTGGCAGTGGTGGCTCACTCCTTTAATCCCAGCACTCTTGGATGCAGAGGTAGGTGGATCTCTGTGAGTTTGAAGCCAGCCTGGTCTACAGAGTGAGTTTCAGGACAGCCAGGGCTACGCAGAGAAACCCTGTCTCAAAAATCGAAAAAAAAAAAAAAGTCTTCTTTGTTAGCCTTGGTAAGTGTGCACCCGGAGTACACTGTCATGTACTTAAGATTCATCTTTCTATCTGCTATCCTTGACTGCTCAGACATTAAAGTCAGGCCCTGCTTTAGTCCATATTTCAGTCCCTAAACCAGGCATAATTCCTAGTCACACAATACATACTCGATGAATGAATGACCTCCATCTACATTTAACTTTCTGTCTCTGCTGTAATCAATTAGCTCATTTCTCTGTTTATCCGTTATTAATCACCTATCTGTTAATTTCTGGGAACACATCCTCTTCCCCAAAGAGTAATTTACATATAGTGCCCTCCACTCTTTCTCTCTAATCATTTCTCTCTCTAAATCAGACACATCATCATGTGTCTTTTTTCAAAATCTTTCCCAAGCCTGATAACTTTAAAACCACACTAGAAGTTCAATTCATGTTTCTAGGAAGCCTCCATTTTGTCTTTATGTATCACTGATTCCTGCTGTAGAGAAAATCCTGAGTGTGGTACTTCACCCAAAGGCAGTTCACTTTTTTTTTTTTTTTTTTTTTGGTGTGCTAAGTGGAATAGGAGTTATGATTAAGGGTTCAGAAAAGAAGATGAATGTTAGGTGGTATTCTATCGAGCTATGACATTGACTTCATGGAGATAAAAGAGCTAACTTGTATGGTGTTATAATCAACATTATGCTAAGGCTATAACATTTAGTAATTTTAAGGAATTGCTTACTGACTTTACCATTTCTGTTATTGTTTCTCAATACTAAATCATGAGGAAAGATAATAGAGCAAGTATCTGTTGAGCCTTTATGTTGACCAAGCATGATTTTTAAGAACACACATACACACATGCACACACATATGTGTGTATTATCTCAATGATTCTTCACACTATTATTAGACACATTTCATTTTCTAGGGATAGTGAGGCATGAAGAGCCTTATTAACAAGCCAAATGTAATTCAGCTAGCTAGCTCAAAGTTTGGATTCAAACATAGCCAGTTTGAACTACTTACAATCATATCATGCTTACCTTTAAAATGAACACTGAACTAATGGGGAGAAAACAAAGCTCTTTATTGTTAGTTCAACACAGGAGAGTAAAGTGACTTTTAGAGTACCGTATTTATTTCTGGGTGTCATTTTCTGAGCTTCATGTGAGGAGGAACCATGAGTTCAAGATTTTTAAAAAAATGTGTTAAAATTATGAAGGTTGTTAAAACTGCTTTTAAGTGTCTGAGGTGAGAGTTCTGGATGAGCTGAAGCCCTGGCAAGGAGTGTTCAGACACCGACTAACCAAGTTAAACTTCTCATCTTCCTGCTGAACCTGAGGGAGGCCTCGGAAGGACAGTGGGAAGGAAGACGGCATCGGTCTAAGTATTGAGGCACTAATGTAAATTATTGTCTTGATAGGTTTAAGAACACTAACAATCACTTGAGGGATTAGCAGAGTTAAAGGAGTTTGCAAAAGAATACTTTCTGTTTTTAATAAAACTCATTAGAACTGTGCAAAAGCATATATAATATTGTGGTGTATCTTTTCCTTCAAAAAGAAAAACTAAATGTTCTAGCCAGTTGTTATTAGCAATGGAGTGGAGGACAGTCCTAATGTTTCATGCTTAGAAAAGTTAACACCCTGTCCAGGGCATTTGACATTAACTTAGGAGCTAGAACAGAACCTATGTTCTGTTCCGAGCTTTGTGCCTTGTCTGTACAGAAGTGGTCATGTCCTCACAGGGAGGTCTGTCTCCTCCTGTGATAGGAACATCAATGTACTTGCCTCTTGATCTCAAAGGGATAGCCTGAAGATTAGTGATGCAAAATCTGCAAAGTTCTCCAGACTCTTTAAAGATAAAGTAACACACAGGTAGATGGCGTGAAAAATACTATCTTCTTCTATGTTTTACACAGGAGCAGTTGAAAGGAAACCAACCCCTGAGGGCAGTGTCATAGTATAAAAACATTAGCTAGGGATACCAAACAATAATGGCACTAGTGATACTGAATCCAAACTAAGGTTTGCATTCTGTACAGTTTCTTGTAGGTCTTGAATGTTCCATGGGATTACAAGTGATAACTTGTGATAAGCTATGAAACGCCATTAAACATATTCCATTTATAAGCCATGTGGCCACTAATTTATGGGTAAAATTTAAAAACCTTCTGGGAACACATCCTTTTCCCCAAAGAGTCATTTACATATAGTGCCCCCCACTCTTTCTCTCTCTAATCATTTCTTTCTCTAATCAGACACATCATCATGTGGTAATTAATGGGTAAAATTGTTGTTCCCATTATTATGATGTGGCAAGTACTCTAATGTCACCCAAAAGAGTGAAGGAAATGTCATTTTGAAGTACTTTTTAAGAAGAAGTATGACAAAGGGAAATTTCACATGACTAATATATAAAGTGGACATTTGAATACATATGTATTATATGTTTTTAACTTTCACTGGAAATGCAGTGATTCCATTAATGAGCCTCCTCCAGATTTGAAACAAAGGGATGGGGAAAGACCAAAAATGCCAAGTATTGTATTAGTATCCTGAGCAACAAGAACTCTCTCTCGCACACTTCTCAAACACTTGTTCCAGCCCTCTCTTATCTGGTGAAATTAGAGATATGCATAATTCCAGTTACCATTCCTGTATCCCCATAGAAATCCATGCTTTTATGCTTCAAGTAATACATACCCCCATTCATAATATCATCACACTGGAAGCATCCTAACCACTTAAGAAGAAAAGATTGGGCCAAGAAATTGTCCCCTTATATGAGAGAACACCAATCTAGTTGTGCACACAAGGATTATGGCATACAATTTTCAGGTGCATACAACATTGGTAAATCTTGCATAAATAATTTCATTTAAAGGAAGCAAAACACAAGAGAATCCATAAGATGACTCCGTTCAGGAAATGGAGAAAAATAAAGAGTAAAAATGGAGTCGGGGAGAATACAATGGCAAACAGTGAGCCATAAATGAGCAGGGGAAAGAACTGAAATGTTTTCTCCCATAAAACACCAAACAAGACTAGTTGAATTGAAGTTGATGGCAAAGAAAACACAGTGCCTATAACTGAAATTTAATCCTAATGACCTTCCACCCACGTTTAAAACATAAACAGACCTGTGAAGGTTCTTCACCACCCTGGACGTGAGTCTCTTTTCACAATTCAGAAGTATGCTTTACTTACGAATCTCCTTTTAACATGCTTTGACTGGGTGTTCACCTTCCAGATACTTGGTGTTAACTAGACACAGCCTCATCTCGCTGCATGTGTCTCCAGCCGTTGATATAATGAGTATATTCATTTTACAAAATAGGAAGAGGATAGAGTTAAAACAGATTGTCTAAATTTATATAATAAAGACTACCTTACCAGATAAAGGCCTACTGAAGAGGCAATATCTATGCATCAGAAAAGGTTCTTATTTTATCAAAACCTTTTATATTATTAAGACATTGTTAATATTGTGAATATTGTGAATAACTTGGCTAGAGTAGAAAGCCTCTCAAATCATGAACATGGAAAGCTATTTTTTTATACCTGCACTTTCATTTAAAATCCTTGTTTCATCAATTTATCAGGGCTAGGTGATGTGGCAGTTGGGAGAATGGTCTTTAAAGTCAGAATTAGATTTAAACTCAGTTCTGCCGTTTGCTACAGGGGCATGTTGTATGAGCTCCTTAAGTATCTGCTTCTTGTGTTAATACAAGAACAAAAGCAAATAAAGCATGCAAAGAACTCAACAAAATGCCAACACATTCAGAGTACTCCATGAGGGCTAGTCATCATCCAAAGCACCACTAGCACCATCACCCCATCATCATCTTGCTGACTGTTGGGAAAATATGTCCAACTGACCCTAATGCACTAAAAAGTGCTCATCCAAGTCACATTTGTCTTCAACTTTGGTTCTAGCAAGAGTCCAAGAACATCGAGGAAAAAGCCCACCAGATCCATGTATCAACTTTTCTCATGCTATTATTTCCTCACATCTAATTCAACTGAAAATTGGGGAATAAAAGGACATATCCAGCAAGGCATAGACAATAGAGGGAGAAGAGCTCAGCAAAGGAGAGATGTCACCTACTTTTCTGATTACAAGAAATAAACTGCAAGAAAAAAGTCAAGCAGAGTGCTAGCAAACCCAGAAAGATTTCGTGACTGGAAGCCACTGGAAGCCACAAATACCCAGGAAGGCAGGAATTAAGTGAGGATTTAAAACCATGTGGGGGACTAGACAGAGTCATTAGATCCTAAATACTTCCCTCTCTCGCTAGAAGCTAAGTATTTCTTTCCTGAAAAAGATCAAATGGAGAGACTTCAATTAAGAGATGAGGTACTATGGCAAAGAAGCATGGGTCCCAGGTTGAAAAACACATGTTCAATTGAAAGTCTATACATGACTAGTCAGAAACTCAGCCTTCTTACATAGAATGGTCCACTAACACTAGCAATCATGTATGTGCCCCAGGCCGTTTTCTCAGACAGCAATTAAGGAATCCACTTGTAATGGCATTAAGAAACTTCTCAAAGAATAATCCAGCTGAACAGCCAATCATGTTACAGTGAAATCCATACTAACAGCCCCTGCCTGTGCTCTCAGAACTTTTGATGGCATAGTTTTTCTTCAGTGTTATTGTTGTCTTGTGTACCTCATTCTTCAATTTATTTAATATATATAAAGTGTTCTTTGATCATTATATTCTCTTGTTCCCTTCCCTCTTCTAGAAAGAAACTCCAAGTTTCCCTTCTTAATGTCATGTCTTTGTGTGTGTGTGTGTGTGTGTGTGTGTGTGTGATTGTATTTAATGAATGTTGTCTGCATGAGCATGAGTGGGGAGTTATTTGCATGAGCAGGAACAATGTATACCAAAGTGGCTACACACTCACGTAAATAGCATCCTTCCTAACTATCCATAGCTCCTCTGGGATAGATGAGACCTTATGAGCCTCATTACCTGTTTGTGATTGTAGTTAGGAAGGCCCCAGCCGTCCTCCAAATAATAAAAGCTCTTGTATTTCTCTTGGTTGACCCCCAGAATTAGATAATAACACTACTGAAGACACCATGCACTTTAGTTGTTGCAGATAGAGAAATCAAGCTGGAAACTGAGTGTCAGCCTTTCTTCCTGGCTACATTTCACAGCACCAAAAGGGGTTATGTAGGCAGTTAGAGGACAAAAATCACCAACAGTCTTACGTAGCTATGAACCCTGAAAGCTAGAATACCAACCTGCTGGATATGATATAGCTGCTTGTACAATAGTGGCGTGGCAATTATAGGGGTAACCAACAGTTTGGTGGTTAGATTTTTAAGCCCACTCCACAGGAAAAACTCATACCTGGTACTGTAAACCTGGCTCTAAAGGGAGCCTACTACTGCTGTTTTGCTAAATGGACATGGTATCAAACCACCCTCTAAATATTTCTGTGTATACCCATAGATTAGTGCTGGGTGGGGCTTGTGCAGAGGCACTTCTGTTCACGGTGAAAGGTGCTTATTGCAGAGACTCCTCATTGGTGACAATGCTGAGAGTAAGTGAGTGTTGGATGCTCAGCCCTCTCGGGGACATCTGTACCACCTACTCTAAGGCTTAGGGGATGTTGTAGAAGAGAGGGAGAAAAGGATGGAAGAGGATGGGAAGGAAGACTGGGAAATGCTGTGTTCTGGACAGTTGTACCCATAAACTCATCAGAGCAGCGGTGATCTACACAAGACCAAGACCATCACTGTCATATCATGCCTCACTTTTCAATAAGAACCAAGGATCTGTTGGGGGAACTTCCTAGAACAAATTAGAGAGAGGAGCATGAGTAGCAGTTTCAACCAAACAACAAAATCAACAGGAAACAGAGAGACAGAGGAAAACCTCAAAGGGACATTAATTTGTGCCCTTTGGAAGATAAAATAGTCCTTTTATAAAACTAAATGCTATTGAAAAGGGATAAACATGGAAATGCTAAACTTTAAAAAAATCATGAACTAAACAAAATTTTAATAGAAAGGTTGGTAGATACATCTGAACGATTGTTCTAGTAAATAGGGAAAAAAAGGAAAGGATGAACTTTGTTAAGGAAATAAAGGATTTGATCTGGAAAATCCAACAGAAAATAACCAGACTCCCAAGAAATGAGAATAAAGGGAATGCATAAAAATAATCAGAGAAAAAGCATGTAGCAGAAACATTCCTGAAGAGGAAATCTTAAAAGCTAGACTTTATCTCCAACCATGATCTTAAATAGAGAGACATGAGCCAGAATCAGGGGTACCCTAAGCTTGACCTTGAACCTTTGTGGCGGTTGAGACCCAGTGTTCAATTTTGTTAACAGCACTTTGTCTAGGAACCAAGAGTCTGATCAAATGGAGACTGTCAGGCATTGGGTTTCTCAAAGGGAAAATAAAAAAGTGTACTTAGCTGAAAATATGGATCACAAGCAACGCATCACTGGAAATCAAGGCAAATCCTCACTCTATTTAGTTTGCTCATATTTATGGGTTGTCGCTGAATTTTGCAGGTCATAAAAAATAACTAAGTATGACCAACCTTCTGTTGTTAACTCATGACCTTTGTCTGGTGTTGTAGAATATTATTTTAAGGTGTGTTTCTTTTGTTTATGTTGCATTTGTTTAACTCTGTGAAGCTGTGTTACTGTGCCTATCTAAAACACCTGATGGCCTACTAAAGAACTGAATGGCCAATAGCAAGGCAGGAGAAAGGATGGGCGGGGTTGGCAGGCAGAGAGCATAAATAGAAGGAGAAATTTGGGAAGGGGAAAGTGTAGCCAGAGAAGGAGGAGGACTCCAGGGGTCAGCCACCCGGCTACACAGCAAGGCACAGAGTAAGGTTTACAGAAGTCAGAGAACAAGAAAAGCCCAGAGGCAAAAGATAGATGGGGCTAATTTACAGTTAAAGGAAAGCTGACTAGAAATAAGCCAAGCTAAGGTGGGCATTCATAATTAAGACTAAGTCTCCGTGTGTAATTTATTTGGGAGCTGGGTGGCAGGCCCCCCAAAAGAGTAAAAACCTCTAACAACAGTATAACAAAATAGAGACAAAAATTCTTATTTTTATGTCTACTGAATTATGATAGAAAGCATTCAGCCACCATTCCATAATGAAGTATCCTGGGATGTTATTTTTTACTTAAAAGGAGTGAAATAAAAAAGTAGTCAGTAGTCATTTTTTTATAAGTAGTTTATAGTATTCTAGGTTGTTGCTGTTGTTGTTTTAACAAACAATATCCCATCACAGAAACCAATTCTCTCTCACACTGGCAACATGACACTATCACATGGTTAAAGGACAAACTCAGGCCACAGTGAGCTATGGTTCTTTCAGAAATAAGAGAAACGGCCGTGAGTGCCAAGACAACTTACGTTAGTCATTTTCTTTGACCTTCTCATGATTTCCGGCTACCTGATTGGCCGTGGTGACAGCTCCCTCCTGCTATAACTTCCAGTCTGCTCTGAGTTCTTTTAGTGTCACCCTGCTGGCCAGGCAAAAGGAAGTGGAGAAAACATTTTCCTCCCTTTAGTTACACAATATGTTCGAATGATTGGTAACATTGGGCTTCTTTTCCTTTGCTCTCCAGTTTACGTCACTAAAGCTAAGACGGATACTAATCGATTGGTATGAACTAACTAGAATACACTCAAAATAAGAAATTTCCAGAAGCAGAAACTAAAGTAAAATTCAGAGTGAACTACTGAATAGGGGTTGCCAACTCTTCCTAGTGAGGCTAGCCTGCCTTTCCTTTAAGTGTTCTTTATTAATTTCTCAGGTACTCTTAATTGCTGACCCTCCCTTTCCAAAGCGCTGAGCTGGTTTCCCTGGAAGGAATTAAGGGTTTGAAGATATGTAGGATTTCCCTTTTAGAGAGAGAGAGGAATCTGTGAGCATTTGTGATACCGGTACCCACACAAGTAAGTGCTGAACAATATGTTTCTGGGGGAAAACTAAGTGTTAGTAATTAAATTGTGGATAAAGGGGGCATTGCTGTGGTTCAGTTGGTAATAAGTGAGATGGGTTTTGTCTTTTTTTAGTCCTGCTCACCTTTCTCTGGCAGCCACCTTGACCTAGAAATGTCTGCCATTGGTAAAGTTCAAGGGTGCCATAAGACTGCTCAAGCTATGAGCTAACTAACTCTGGTCATGAAGTTGCTGACTTATAAGAAACACCACTGTAATTCTAGTTCTGTGGCAGTAGGTTCTAATAGATGCCAGGCATTTATTTTTCCTTCCATTTGAGAACAATACTCATTTACTTCTTTTTTTTTCTTTCGTCAAGCTGATACAGACGTAGAAACTCACAAACATTGTGTGTCTTGACACACATCAAAAGAAAACCAACCAAACATGAAAACAGACATGTGAGAAAAAAAAAAAAAGAAAAAGAAAAGAAAAAGGCAGTTCTGATAGCCAAAGAGCACAGCTGTACAGAGTCACCTGGGTAATGTACTTTGACTGGTAATACGTCACGTTAGTGCTTTTGTGAAAACCACAGAAATGTCTTCCTGAAAACAGCCACCACACTCTAGAAAAGGACACTGGTCTGTGAAATTTCAGACCAGTGCTGGCCGGAATCACACCTGCAGAACTGGAAGAATCTTTCTAAGTCCCCAGATTTCACTAACCTGCCATCCTCCTTCCTCTTTCCACTTCCGTTCTGAACACACAGAGTCACAGCAAGGCACAGTCTTTGGTGAACACCATAGCATCTCACAGGGGGGCTCAATGAGAATTGTAGAATTATGTTAGCATAGAATTTCTGTCTTAATTTTTTTTTTCATACACACACACACAGAGACTGATGAGTATTTGGCTAGTTTGGTTTTAGTTTGGGCTTATTTGTTTTAAAGGCAAGTACAAGGGAATCTACTGAGAAGCCAAAGACACTGACAGAGAGCTTTGCTGATAAAAAATCTTCCAGATGGGACTACTTCACTGAAAGGTCAATTACCAGCCTGGGTCTCCCCTCTTAATGATGCCCTTTAACGACTCCTCTTCCTGTACCAGAAAATTAAGTCATGAAAACAACTCAGGCTGAGAATGACCCAGGAATCCTCATAATCATGTTGCAATGACGGCCGAGAAGCTCGAAAGACAGGTGCACTGAGAAATTGGAGTTTCCATCTAATTATAAAAAGTGAACTTGCTACTAAGTATTAATGTGGTTTTGGCCTCTATATTTCCAAAGTCAATATTTTAAAAAAAATATTATGGTTGTCCTGACTAGCAAACTTTCCTCAATTTCCTCCTTCCCATTTTCTACTAACCTAATATTAGCAGTTCTTTACATTTTATGATTGTGTTTCCATGTATTCACTAGCTAATTTTAGATCTGGTAATTTATGTTGAAATTCTAATAGCATTAGGAAGTTCTCAGGTTAGATATTAGGCTAGTCTCCCACAGTACAATGAGAAAAAAAAATCTAGTGATGAAAAATACATAAAAATAATCTGTTCTCAATATATTGGAGACTGAATGAAAAGGCAAGTAGGGGCTTCAGTAGGAGAGATGTTTACTTTTGCTTCATGATTATAAAATATAGAAATAGATTATGGTTGGAATGATGGCATTATGCTTACCAGGGTCCTAGGCTTTGATTATTGTTTGGCTTCATCGTTTTGATGGATATGTTCTCTCTCAAGCTCACTGTGATTATAAGACGAATATTGATGCTCCAGCCATCATCTGAACGCTTCCAAGTCAATATTACAAGGGACAAGGCTAAAAATTCCCTCAGGAAGAACCCCCTCTACTTCCATTTTATTGTTTACATTGTCCTTTTAAGGTAGTCTTGGGGAAAGCAGTCTTTTGATTGAGTAGATGCTACTTAAGTAATTAAGATGTACTTGGTACTCTTAATTTTCTTGGTTGTTAAGCGAGTGAATCTTTTAAGGATGGTCAATAGCACCAATAGTGTAACTTCTCAAAATGATACGAGATTTGATCTACTGGTATAGAGGGAAAAAAAAGAGCAGAAATATTAAGAGGTCTCACCAAAACTAAAAATCAAAGATGTTAGTTAAAGATGTAGGAGCAAATTTTAGATCCTTGATCTCTCAAAAAGAACCTAGTAGTGACAAAGCAAACTTGGGTGAGCTCTGCCCAGGAAATTTAGCTAACGAACATGAATAACAACCCATCTTTACCTGGGTTGAGCCTTGTGACTCACACTTCAAGTTTTACAGTCATAACTTGCTCACAAGCTGTGACATCCACCTTCTTTGGCTATAAAGTGAGAAACGACGTATTTGCCACAAGTCAAGTTTATATGGCCACTAATTTACCAGCAAAAGGAGAGCTGTCCTGGATACTGTAACAGTATGAGTTACTGTTTGCAGAAGAACAGAGTGTTCCATGCTCATGGCAAAAACTGGCACTTGAACTACATGAATGCCTCTAAATCTTTTACGATGTTGTCCTTTCAAACGCAAACACGTTATTATGGTGTGTACTGAATCTGACATTCTCAAAATAGTGCACATCATTACACAAAGAAGTTTGGATGCTTTGGGTATCGATCTCTTCTTATCTTTTCTATGGTCAACACTTGCTGAGACTCTCCCACCAGGAATCTTCTAAGCCAACTATAGCCCCCAACCATTACCCTACATGCTGTATGTACTTCCTCATGGGAACTACACGACTGGGTTCTATTTTCCATGTAACTTCTATTGTGTTTGAAGCTTCTTGAAGGCAAGGCCAGCAATGTGTTTATTTTCCATAACACTCAGTATGTGTTGATTTTTGCAGGTTCTTTCACAGTGTCATGCTTACAGCATCCCAAGTCTCTTTCCTTGTTTTTAGGGGTCTCACTCCTCTCACCCCTACTCATAGCAGAGATAAACTGAGTGATTTCTCAGAAACACACACCACAGCAAACCATTTTAATACCTTTTTGATAATGCCCCTATAAGTATTTAAATTTGGAAGTGCCTTGACCTGTATGTTCACACAATCTTTTCCTGTCCATCTCTCCATTCACATTTTACAGATTATATAATATCAGTAGGTACATAAATAGTTACCTCTCTTTCCCCATGTCTGTGACTTTGTATATGGAGAGGATCCATGTTAGAAATGGTTTCTTGTTTTGTTTTGAAATCAAAGACCTCCTGTGGTGATATTTTATTTGTGCACCCCAATAAAGCTTGCTTGGGGATCATAGGAAAAAGTCAACCACTATATTAAACATTGAGGTTAGGCAGTGGTAGCACACGCCTTTAATCCTAGCATTCAGGAGGCAGAGATTCATCTGGATCTCTGTGAGTTCAAGGCCACATTGGGAACAGAGCCAGGTGTGGTGACACAAGCCTTTAATCCCAGCAATAGTTAACCAAAGAGGTCTGAAGATCTGTACAGACAGACAGGAAGTGATAGAGCTGGGCAGAGAGAGGAAGTAAGATGGCAGGGAGAGAAAGGTATATAGGCGTGGGTATACAGGAAGTAGGTCTCTCTTGGGCTGCGGATTTCCTAGAGGTAAGACGTAGCTGGCTTGCCCTCTGATCCTTCAGCTTTCACCCCAATATCTGGCTCCAGGTTTTTTTGTTTGTTTGTTTGTTTGTTTTAAGACAGGGTTTCTCTGTGTAGTTTTGGTGCCTGTCCTGGATCTCGCTCTGTAGACCAGGCTGGCCTTGAACTCACAGAGATCCACCTGGCTCTGATTAAAGGCATGTGCCACCACCACCTGGCCAGGTTTTTTATTAATAAGACCATTTAGCAATTCGTGTTACAACCTCCTATTTCCTGAAGTCTTCCTCTCCGCTTTGCGCCCACAAGCCAACTAACTGTATCAGATCGTGAAGTCTAGTCTAGTCTTACCCGGTGGGATGAGATGGAGTCACCACTTAGATCAGGGACAAGAGATAAGAGTGATGCTGGCCCTGGTTTGTTGCTAGCTCAGTTTTGGATTTGGGGGCACCCTTTTAGCAAAAAGAATTGCCTTGATGAACAGTTTTGCTTTTTTTTTTGGGGGGTGTATAACACTAAGATTATTCATTGTTTGTTTCTAACAGCCCATATCTGAGCCTACAGACTCCTCCCCAAGGCATAAGTTAATTATTATCTCTGGAAACCTCTGCATGTATATCTCTAATTTCCTAGTGAACAGGGAAGTTTAGACAATCAACTTTATCTTAACTCTATGCATGCTTCTATCACCATTCTTGTTCTCTTGAGTTTGGAAAATGTCATGAGCTCAGAAACTGTGTTCATTTTGCTTTTAATCCCAGGTTCTGACGCACTTGGGGTAGTTAGCTAACGATTTGGTGAGAGAATGCATGTCAGGTTCCCTAAATAAACTTGAACCTCCAATTTTCTTGGGTGTCTAACTGCTTGTCATAACAGATTTTTATCTCATCTGGTTCTATGTCCACAGAGGAGAGATAATTCTTAGATACAAATATTATCATATCTATTTCCCTCTTTTTGGCTACTCTCTAAAGCCCAACTCTACCCTTTCTGTAGGAAATCCAGTTTCTCTCCTTGGAAACTTTCTCTCCAAAGTGTCCCCAAACCTTGGAGGATTTTCAGCAGTCTAAAGGGTAATCCCATTCTAAACTGCCAGTGACTAAAGAATGGTCAATTAGCACACAGCTTTCTCTGTGTTTGTCATGGGCTTCCTGCATCTTCCCCTGTCCTTGGCAAAGGTCTCCCAGACATGTAAGATGACCCAACCTTGAGCTCCAATATTTCAGCTCTTTCTTTCTAAATCAGTTATTCCATGCAAATCAGTCTTGCTCAGCATTCCTGGAACTGGGATCTCATATTGCTCTGGCCCTTGAGGCATTAAATCCTCTAGGGGCTGTTACATCAGCATTCTCCCTAGACAATAGAGCAGATTACTCCCGGGATCCATTCTAATGGCATTCCCTACCCCTAATGCAGAGAAAACTTTGAGGAAGGATTTAGTCTCCAGTCCCACAGCTCCAGCAGTTCTTGGGTAATTTGGTTCTCTCCTCAAACTGCAGCATCAGGAGGGGCAGTTCCTTTTATCCCCTTTGTCCTGGGAAATGTATGACTATAGATACAATATTTACATAACTATGGGAGTCCACTTAATGATCTTTCTGCAAATAATAAATGCTTAAACCTCCTGCAGGATTTTCAATCATAAAGTTCCAGGGAAATACTGATTTAGAATTTCTTCTGGTTACTCACTTACATATTCACAGAAATGTTAATTGTAAGTAAGGGTCATTTCCCCCAAATTCTTTTACTTTAGGAATAATTATAAAGACAAGGTGGAATTAGGACAATTGAAATTCTTGCCCTAAGTGCCCTTTCCTGGCAGACCAAGGGCACAAGCCACTCTGATAATCAACCTTTAAAAAAAAAATGCATGGTCCAACCAATCCAATAAGACAAAAAGAAAGTCATTATAAGGTAAATATTTGACATTCGAAGATCACATTTGGAGGAGAGGATGAATACAATGATAATAAGTTTCAATTAAATGACAAAGTTAGCCATAGTAGTGTTTTTACCCACCAAGGATTGAGAAAGAGGAGGCTTATAATTTACCTTGTGTTTATTTAAAGATAAGGAAGTGTTTAATGTTAACCTGGGAGTGCTTCCTTCAACTATATCTACCCTGTGGAGTTTTCTATAATACAATTCAGGGTGCATTCCTGTATCGTTGATGTCTCTAAAATCCAGACGTGGCTTAAGATCAATAACATCTTGAATTAGATAAAATGAACTAATTAATCAGACATCTACTAATCAAATAATGCCTTTAGAAAGACAAATGCAAATAATCGAGAAATTTTCCATACACCAGGGCTGAAGTGCCCGGACCAGGTGTGCACTTACAATTCCATGGGCATATTAAAGCAGGCCCAGACAATAGTTTTATCCCCTCCAAGGGGACATGCTGTCAGCTGCACACGACAGTAGAACCAATCCATGGACCTCTCATCTAGTATGTTTAGCACATATGGAAGACCTGGGTTATTCTATCATTTCAGCTTCTTAACTAGGAGCCTGTTTTCACCGTGGCTGAGCTATAGCGAGAGAATGAACTGAACAGGCTAATAAGGCATCCCTCAGAGTATTTCTCCCTGCAAGGTACTTGATGGTCT
The DNA here is from genome assembly GCA_902168425.1 of Peromyscus attwateri. Lineage (NCBI taxonomy): Eukaryota > Metazoa > Chordata > Mammalia > Rodentia > Cricetidae > Peromyscus > Peromyscus attwateri. The sequence goes on from CABHPP010147455.1 coordinate 20,627, forward strand.
TGCACTTGTATTATGTTCATGAGTTCTGAGTGTCAGAATGATACCCTCTTTGATTGGGTTCTGAGAAAACCAACTTTCTAAACCTAGGAGGCAAAGTACAGCTTGTGTATATTATGAAGACTTGGCTCAAAGGGTCTATTACATGTCTAAGCCACTTAAATGGACAATTTATCAGGTCAAAAGAAGTGGAGAATTAAGGGTAATTGGGTCAAAATTGCAAACTGGCTGTCCTTACGCCAAACCTGGCCCACAGATGTGGTGTGTTTGGCTCCCACACATGGTTTAAAAATTGGGAAATCTCACATTAAATTTTGTATGTCTTCTTTTCTTAAAAAGAGCAAAAAACATTTGACAAGAGGGACTCTACTATCTGTCCTTTTAGTGGTACTTGGATCCAATCAAAAGCCGCCTCATTTGAACAGGCTGCATCTTCCATGTACACCATAATTCCTAGGGCTCCTGTTTTACAGCCGACAAGCTTCTCCCTTTATCATTCTAATCTGGCCATAGCACATTTGAGCTTGAAGAGCACTGTCCTTTAATGCTAATTTTCATGAACTAGATCATTTATGCTTGTGAAAGCCTTTTCGTGGAAATAGATAATTGTGGTGATTTGAGTCAAAGGAATTACTTGGAAACTAACTCCGCTTTGTATCATTAGCACCATCACAGAGACAAGATGGTTTTCAAAACAGACATAGGTGTAGGTAGAACAGAAAGAGTATCCGACAGGGCTTCTAATGAATATCTGGATCTGCCACAGTGAATATTTAATTTCCATATCTGTTACATGAGAAGGGTAGTGCCCATCCATCATAAATACACAGGAGTTATTGTGATGGATGGATTAGATCATGTAACTTTGAGTTCTTAACCCCACGGAGCCTCAAAATTGTCTACTGAATTAACTTTTGGCAGTTTTGTTACTTGCATTTTACTTTAGAAATTATATCAAATTGACTCTTCAACAATCATCCATTGTGATGAGGCGATGAAACTGACATTTACCGACTGTAAACTATGATCCAGGTGCAACTCTGGTTGCTGAATGTATGTTGCTTCAAGAAACCCTCACAGCAAGACCATTCATTAAACATTAATTTTGCAAACTGAAAAATCAGAGCTCAAGAAGTCCATGTGGTTTCCCCAAAGTCCCACAGCTGTTTTGATAACCACGGTCATCTTACTCCTTGTAAAAAACATGTAGCCTGATTATAGTTTCACGTTGGTTACCAGTTTAAAACACAAGCTCACCTGTTCCTTCCCATGCTTGCTTTAGGCAAAGCCTAAGGGGAGTAGTCTTGCAATCTACCTGTTTTATCTGAGCTTCAAGAGAGTCTTACAGCAAGAAAACTGCTTAGGAAGGCTTATATAGGGTAGAAGAGAATAAGAGAAACTGCTTGTCATCACGCATAATAGAAGAGAGAAAAGAAAGGAAGAGGAGGGAAGGGAAGAAAGGGGGGAGGGGAAAGAGAGAAGAAATGAAAGCCAAATTAGAGGGAAGAAGCCTGGGAGAAACAGACGCTGGCACTAACATATGACAGTTGCAGGAGCAAGTGAGCGCAGTTACTATATGGATTTGTTCTTTCTATGTGCACCCAGCTTGTTTACTGAAAACCTAAGGAGTCAGCCAACAGGAAACTCAGTGTGCCACTGCAGGGGAGTAAAGGAGTAAAGCGCTTTGAACTACAGGCATTTTGTACACCCAAATTACATACTGTGATACACATAGTATTTGAGCTGTTCCGCAATACAGAAGCCAATTATTCTTGGCACGTACTTCTGTCGTACCATCCAAATCGCCATCCCTCACATGTGGAACTGTGCCACATCAAATGCACCAAGTCATAAACTCCTTAGAATTGCTGAGATGAAAGTCAAGAGCTGGAGAAAAAGATAGTTTAGTATATGTGCCACATTGCAGAAAAGACGTATGGTTAATAGCATTTTGTTGGGTCTATCTATTATGAATAATTGGGGCAGCAAAATTCTGGTTTAGATTTTTTTTAGGTGTATGCTGAATTTTTTCCCTAAAATAATTTGGTAACAAATCTTTATATCCTCAAATTTGAGTAAAGCTATTTCATTATATAATTACCTTTTTATTTTTACAAATAAAAGTTATTGCTAAAAGGAATAATTTTAAAAAAAAACCATAGCTTCCATTACTTATTGATATGGATTAAAACCTACAACTTCGGTTTGATTACGTGTGTGTGTGTGTGTGTGTGTGTGTGTGTGTGTGTGTGTGTGTGTGTCTGTACATGCACAAGGTTAGTTATGGGATAATAGCCAAGCTGAGGAAAATCAAGTAAAGGGTTAGTTCCTAACGGTGAATACAGTGAATATTTGGACATTAGCCTCTTGTTTAAAGATGACCTAATACACTATTTAAAAAAAATTTAGATTTATAAAATATTAACAAACTCACAGATACTCAGTGAAATAGTACCCCCCTATTCAAGTTTTCAATCTATGTGGTTTCAGCTACCCACAATCTATTGTGACTTGATTATGATAGATGTGAGGCATGGTGATACATGCCTATAATATCAGTGCTTAGAAGACTGAGGTAGGAGAGTTGAGAGGTTCAGTTCAGCCTGGGCTGAATATAAATAGCAAGACCCTCTCTCAAATTCTAGCATAAAATTCTCCTTACATAAAGAAACAGGCATGAAAGGACAAGAGGCATTTAGGACCTCAAAAGGACATGACCAAAGAACCTTTCCATACCATATCAGAGTGAAAGCATATAAGTATATCTGTGTGAGCAGTATAATATGTATGTATGTATGCATTAATAATACTAAAATTTGAAAGAGAAAGCCACAAAGTAACATGCAAATGCAGAAACATAAATTATTTTATCACCAACACTAAAAGCCAGGAGAGCATGGAATGATAATATTTCAAGTCCTGAAAATAAATAACTTCCCATCAAGATTGCTATACCCAGCAAAATAATCAACTTAAAACTGGTGAAGAATTAAGAATATTCAAAGGCAAACTCAGATTAAGCCAATTCATGAAATTCAAACCATTGTTGCAGAAAATTGTTAAAGAAAACTGTATGTGGAAGAAGACACGCTCACTCATAAGAATACATTCTATTAGAGGAACAGATGAAAAACCTGGACAGAGTCAATCACGTCCAACACTGAAAACCTGGAACCCTTAATAGTAATGGGGAGTGCAGAAGAAGAATACCAATAGCCCAATCAGAACATCTACTAAAAAAAAAAAAAAATAGGAAATACCCAAACTCTCTCAATAATAACTTTAAATGCAAATGAATATCACAAACCAATGAAAAGACATGGACTAAATGACTGGATTTATAAACAAGATCCATCTATTGCTTTCTCTATGAAACCTCTTTATTAAGCAAAGATGTATAAAAACTAAGAATCAAAGTGTGGAAGTCGAAGGACCAATAAAACAGAAATCATAAACAAGCTGGCTGGCATGGTGGTTTTTATATCTGATAAAGTAGACTCCAAACAAAAACTAGTCAGAGGGACATGGCATATATAATAAAGGGAATAATTAGTAAAGCAGAGATAACAACTGTAAGCATTTATGCATTGTATCTTGTGGTTCCTAAGATACAAAACATTAAAAGGAATAAAAAATCATTTAAGTTTGGACATAATAGTAATGGAAAATTTCAATACCCCACTTTTATATTTAGATAAGCCTTCCAAACTAAAGTTCTGCAAAGAAATTTCAGAACTAAATTATGTTAAAATCAACTGAACTTAGCAGAATATTCCACCCAACATATTGCATTGTTCTTATCAGAACATAGAAGTATCTCTAAAATTGATCACATTATAGACCACAAAGTGAGCCTTAATAATTTTATTAAATTCAAATAGTTTCTTAATCTTGTCTATCTTTTCAGACTACAGTGAAGTAAAATTAGAAATCAACAAGAAAAGATACCTTAGGAACTAGTGTGTGTGTGTGTGTGTGTGTGTGTGTGTGTGTGTGTGTGTGTCTTGGAAACTCAACAAACACTTTTGAATAACAGTAAGTTGTTCAAGAAATCAGGGAAGAAAATTTCAAATTTCTAGTATCATATGAAAATGAAGGGACAGTCTCATAATTTCCAGGATTCATCCAAGTTGGAACTAAGAGCTATTAGTAGTCACATTAAACACACACGCATGTACACACCAGAAATTTCAAGTAAATAGTCTAATTATACACCATAAGGCATTAGATAAAGACAAAACCAAACTTAGTAGATGTCAAAAAAGAACAATAACTAAAAAGTAGGGCAAAAATTGATGAGACACTAAAAGAACAATACACACAGTCAAATGAAGAGCTGATTCCTTGAAAAGATTAGCAATATTGAAAACCCCCTACTCATATAAATTGAAAGGAATTTGTTCTCTCTCTAGAGAAGAACAAAAGTAATGAATTAGAGATGAAAAGGGAGCAATTACAACAGACTCCAGGGAAATCCAGAAGATGATTAGGGACTGCATTGAGAACTGGAAAGCTGGCAAACTGAGATGAACTAGACAAAGTTCTAAACTTATGTGACCTAATGAGACACATTGCCGCATATTTAAACAATTTAATGAGATTCATAAACTTAAAAAAAAAATGAGATTTAAGCAGTAACTAAAAAAATCTCCCACAAACGAAAAGCCCGGATTTGACAGGTTCATTTTGGAAGTCTAAACTTTCAAGGAAGTTTTAATATCAGTACTCCAACTGTTTCTACACCACCATACTCATTCAACGAAGCCTGTATGATTCTGACACCAAAATAAGATAGGAATATAACAAAACTAAAGGCCAATTATGCTGAAGAACATACTTGAGAAAGTTCTCAACAAAATGCTTGAAAACTGAATTCAGTAGCATATGAAGAAGGTCAGACACCAAGACCAGTTGCTTTCACTTCAGTGAGGTTGGTTGAACACATGCAAATCAGTAAATGTAATAGATGACATAAAAAACTAAAGGGCAAGAATCACATGATCATACAGATAGATGCAGAAAAGGCATTTGACAAAGTGCCATGTGCCCTCATGACAAAAGTTCTGGAAATATTATGAATAGAGGAAATATGTCTCAGCATCATAAAGGTCATATGTGTAATAAAGGTCCCAGGCGACAGATCCATAGCCAACATTGCACTCGAGGGGAAAAAAGAACAGAGAGCATTTCTTATCAATCTAGGATGAGACAATGGTGGCCACTCTTGTCACTTTTATCTACACAGTGCTTAAAGTCCTAGCTAAAGCAACAGGACAAGATAATGATATCAGAGGGTACAAGTGGAGAAGTGAGAAGTCAGATTTCCTCTAGTTGAAGGCAATAAATGACATACGAACACATTTAGATCTGATAAGCACGGAAAAGTGGCAGGATGGAAAAGAAATGTATAAAGAAAATCGGGCAACTTTTCTATATACCAATAATTTACTTGCTAAGGAAAAAAATTAGGAAAATATCATATTCACAATACCTTCAAATAAGAAGAAGAGAAAGAAAAAGAACTCAAGAATAAACCTAACCAAGGAAGCAAAAGCTTCTTACAATGAAAACTTTAAGACACTGAAAAAAAAAAGACATAAAGATATTAGAAAATCTGCAGGAAAATTAATGTATTTGGAAAACATTCTATTAAGTGAAGTAAGCCAGACTTAGAAGGACAAATAACAGAATGTTCCCTATCATATGCAGTTCTTGGCTTTCAGTTTTCATATGTGAGGAACTACATAGGTGTGAGAGTGGGCTTAGGTCGTGAAGGAGACCACGTGAGAGAAAGACAAGGATTTGGGGATGAGGGGATGGATAAACAATGGTATATGACAAGGAGCCCTGAAGGGTACCCCTGGGGATAGAAGATATGTGGAGCAGTGGGGTTGTGGAGAAGTGGAAGGGGGTAGCAGGATCAGTAAAAATAAATTATGTGTGAATATGCCATAATGAGATCTATTGCTTTGCATCCCAATTTAAAAACAGATGTGACAAAAAAGAAAAAGAAAAATTGAGGAAATAAACAACTCATGAATTTTGAATAACTTTTATCTTGGTATATTGTTACACTTGTTCCTTTTATTAGGAGTTACTGTGGCTAATCTCTTACTAAACTTAACTTATAAATTAACCTTCATTAGAAATATACACATATAGATAAAGAAATAAAATACAGAGTTTGATAGTATCTGTAGTTCAGGCATCCACTGAGTGTAACATGTTCTATACAGGTGTGCATGTGGCTGTGGTATGTGTGTTTATATAGACATATCCATATGGAAACAAATAGAAACTCTACTTAATTGTTCCTTTTGTGTGATACTCTCTCCATTTCCTACTGTTTTCAGATTTTTATTTCCTTATTCCTGGCTGTGCCCTCATTAGATTGATATCTTGATGAATGAATATTTTGTGAGCTTCAATTTAAAGATACCACTAAGAGATATTAATCACTCAAAAAAAAAAAAACCTTCATGTATGTGCCATGTGCTCATCCTTTGGATCCAGGGGTCAGGAAAGTAAACACAGTTTCTTTTCATTAATAAAACACTGATTTAAAAATAACAATAATAAAATACAAACAAAGTATGAATGAATTTTTATTTTAATAAATGCTGAGAAAGAAAAGTCTGTGTGCTCTGTGAAACTCTGATAGGGAAACTTCACTGAGGTTGGAACATTTAAATGGACTTGTTCATTGATGGTTAATCTCTATTGTCAACTTGGTGAGATCTAGAATAACCATGGAGACAAACCCCTGGGCATGCCTGGGAGGGATCATCTTGATAAGCCAACTTAAGGGCAAAGACCTGCCCACTGTGGGTAGCACCATCCTCTGGGATGGGATCTTAACCCATTACAAAGGAAAAGTGAGCCCAGTGCAAGCATCGGTCATTCTTTGTTTCTTTACTGCACATGCAAGATGACTAATGGCCTCAAGCTCCTATCTCTGCCTTTCCAACTTAATGGACCTGTATGTACTTCACACTGTAAGAAAAACAAACAAACAAACAAACAAATACTTTTTTTAAAAAAAATCTCCCTTTTCTTAAATTGCTCCTGTCAGAATATTAAAACAGATGCTATGTCAAGGAATGCTCGGAGTAAGAAAGGTCAATGGGAAGGACCACAGGATGCTCCAGTAACTTAGTGGCCCTAAACTGGCCTGAGGCTCCATCAAACATGCTGTTGCTGGGCTGGTACTTGACTTAGCCTGTTTGACCAGGCTCATATTTAACTGAAATTAAGAGGTACATGGTCTCACCACTAGTAAACAGGAGGCCGAGATACAGAGCAGTCTGATTTCTAGGGATGCCAATGCTTCTATACCTGGGAGTATTTTAGATATATTAAAATATCCATTTGTTTAGAAAACACATATGGGACGTTTGTAGTCTTTAAAGGAAGAGGAAGACAAGGAGCAGGCCATGCTTTACAGTCTTGCTCTTTCTGAGGACTTTATGGTTTTTCTCCATCTGATATTCAGCTCCTGACCTCAAATCCCATCTTTCCTCTTTTGACTTTCCTGTGGGCCACAGGGCATTGATAGTTCCTGCAGACTTTCAGCCCCTTTCAATTTGTTTCATTCCAAGACATGGCTACATAAGCATCATCCTAGAAATGTTAAAATCTTCAACAAAAATGCAAGCTCATTCTCTGTGGACTTCCTGTAGGGTTCTAAGGAGATAACAGAAAGCTACCTAGATTCCGTTCATAGGCTCTTCTGAGTATGACTGTCCCCTGGATGTCCCCTATTGTGAACTGTCATAATGTAAGAGTAGTCACTTGTAAAACTCTCAATTCATAACTGAGACCTCCCTTTTCAAAGGCTGACTGTTGGAGTGTATTCTCCACCTACATTTTACAACCATAAATACAAAGAGAATTTGGTAGAAATCAGGACCACAAACTTCAAGGATCAAAAGGCTGATGTGTAGTGTCCCAGATCTGGCTGAAACTTTTTGCTGAGTAGGTGGAGTGTGGTGATCAGAGCAGGACACATAATAAAAAATAAAAGAAATAAAAAATAAACACAGTGGAACCAAATCATATGTACAAGAGAAACTGGGACATTCATTTAGTTAAAAATATATTAAGCTTGGTAAGGTGGCACAAGCCTTTAATCCTAGGTTTTATGAGGCAGGGGCAGATGTTGTAGGATATTTGTACACTGTATGAAGATGTATTTCTGTGATTGGCATAATAAAAAGCTGAATGGCCAATAGCTAAGCAGGAGGTATAGACAGAACTTCTGGGCAGAGAGGAACTGGGAAGAAGAAAGGTGGAGTCCCCAGCTAGATGCAGAGGAAACAGGACATGCAGGAGAAGAGGTAACAGCCACAAGTCACATGACAGGATGTAGATTATTAGAAATGAGCTAATTTAGGTTATAAGAACTAGTTAGGAACAAACCTAAGTTATAAGCTGATCTTCCATAATTAATAAGAAGTCTCTATGTCATTATTTGGGAGCTGGCTGGCCGGACAGAGAAAGACTCATTACAGGCAGATGTGTCTCTGTAAATTCAAGTCAAATCCATTTTACCTAGTGAATTCCAGGCCAACCAGGGCTACATAGTGCAACGCTACCTCAAACAAAAGTTCTGAGACCCTAGTACCTGCTGAGGTACTCATCTATATGTTTATATCATATATATTTATATCATATACATTTCTATTTAGACCCTTTATCTTTCTTTTCTTCTCTTTCTCTCTCCCTTTCTCTTTCTTTCTTTCTTTCTTTCTTTCTTTCTTTCTTTCTTTCTTTCTTTCCTTCCTTCCTTCCTTCCTTCCTTCCTTCCTTCCTTCCTTCCTTCCTTCCTTCCTTCCTTCTTTCTTCATGACCAAAACAAAGATCCTTGCCCAGGAGCAGATCACAGTCTAGTTAGAGAAAGGGACAATATAAACTAAATATAGTAAATTGTGCATTGTAAGGAAATACATGTAAAACAAACAAGACTACTGTAAAGCAGTGACTAGCAGTGGTGGGGGTAATGCAAAATGTAGTTAAAAACCAGATGGCCATGATCAGGATGGCCTTTTGGAAGAAATGAAGTATAAACAAAGACTCAAGGAAATCAAGAGATTGATTGGCACATGATAGTGAAAGAAAGTGTATTCTAGGAAGAGTTAAGGTCTTAAGGTGAACCTGTCTAATGAGCTTGAAAATCTGCAGTGAAGCTGGGCTGACTGAGCCATGTGACTGAGAGGAAGAAGAGGAGGAAAGAAGGCCTGAAAAGGAGCAAGTGGCAAGTCAAATTGGACACTGTCGGCTACCATGATCCCTTGGAACTCTGCAGAAAGCAGTGAGCCTTTGTAAAGCAATAAGCAGGCAGATTACCATATATCTCATGTTGTGTTTTGAGAAGACCGTAGTGCAGCATGAGAAGAAGCAGTGTGTCCTATAAACTCTACCACAATCATCAAAGCAGGAGGAGGCAGTGGCTTATAATGAAGTATCGGCAATGGAGCTATGAGAATTTGACGTCGGGTAGATTCTGCATGTAGAAACCTCAAGCATTTGGGACATTTGGTTATGAGATATACTAGAAAAAATGGGGACCATGAGAAATTCCATATTAGTTTGAGGAAGTTGTGTTGGAAGTGGGTTGGTAAATCTGGGGTCAACTCTTCTGCTGTCCCCTCTCTTTTCTTTTCTTCCTTTGCTCACCCATTCTCCCTCTCTCCTTCCCTTTTGGTTGTCTTCCCTCCATTTGCTCCCTCATTTACTTCTTTTCTTTCCCAGACATCCTTGCAAATGTCAGGCATTCTACCTGGAGATACTGCAAACAGAAAGCAAACTCACTCCACACAGAATAGAAGTGACATGTGGGGAGGAGATGCAGAATGGATGGTGGAAAACTTGTCGTATTATTCCCCTCTTGAAAATTGTAGACTTTGATCCTAGCTGATTTGAATAAGACACATTTTAATTGTAATTTTGAATGTGGAACAGTATTTATATATTGATTATACCTCAAAAGCCAAGTTAAAACTAACGTTAGGGTTCCATTGGTAAACTGTTTTTTCTCCTCATTGTATTATCTAAAATAAACCAGAACAATTGCAGATGAATAAAGCACTGATTGTTGTGTTCTAGACAAAGCATTTTTGTTTCTCTATCTACTAGTCAACAGAGTCACTGATTAATTCAGCTAACCACGTAATTTATTGGTTTTACTCTACGAAATGTAAAGCTTAGTGGTACCCAGGTAGAAAAGGTACCCTCAGGCATGACAGAAGCAGACTAGCATCACTTAGGGAGGTTAGTGTTTAAATCTTTGGGGGTCATTTCTTACTACTTGTGTGAATCTTGGTTAGTCATTTGACCACTCTGTGCCTCAGTTTCCACAACTTTGACCTAAAAAACAAAAATGTTTCCTGATTTACATCAGTGGTAAAGATTATGCAAGGCCTCAAAGTCCTTTAAATAATGTCACCGTGGTAAGCACTCAGGCAGTTGCTATGCCTTCATAAACTGGAATTCTCTTCTCCATTCCTGTGGAGGTTTGAACAAAAATGGCCCCCATAGGCTCATAGGGAGTGGTACTTTTAGGAGGTCTGGCTTTGTTGGAGTCAATGTGGCCTTGCTGGAGCAGGTGTGGCACTGCTGGAGGAAGTGTGCCACTGTGGGGTGGGCTTTGAGGTTTCAAATGCTGAAGCTAGGTCCAGTCTCTCTCTCTCTCTTTCTGCTGCCTGCTGATCCAGATGTAGAACTCTTGGCTCCTTCTCCAGTACCATGTCTACCTGATTCTCATCATGACAACAATAGACTAAACCTCTGAACTGTAAGTAAGCCCCAATTAAATGTTTTCCTTCATAGGAGTTGCTGTGGTCATGGTGTCTCTTCATAGCAATAGAAACCCTGACTAGGATAGTTCCCAAGAGTGTGTTTACATATTTGATGTTGCATAGTTCCCCCACACCCCCTCTTCCAATATCTATTTATTTAAGGAAAGAGCAGAGAGGGAAAGCAAATAGTAACAATGACACAAATGTTCAATATAGTTAGCTAAACTCATGCCATCAGATAGTTCATTAAACAACAGATTTTGAAGAAATGTATTTTGAAATAAAAATGTTCGTAAAGCAAAATCCATATGGATACAAATATTTGGAAGGCTTGGAACCACATGGCCAACCTTGTGTGAATCATCACTAAAATATGGACAAATATTTGTCTGGGTAATGATGCGCATTTCCTTTAGTGGGTAAATGTTTGGGCACTCAAAGATTTCATTCGCTTCTTACCTGATGCTCATCTATGGTCCAAGAGAAAAGTGACACTAGCAGAGTTGAGGGCTTAATTTCTGATAGTTAGGTTGACACACTTTTAAAAAAAATAATTAAGGTATATATAATATACCTTTTTTTTTTTTTTATCAACCAATGACCTGCATGCTGAGGTCATTGCATGCATGAGGAAAGACTGACGGACCAACCTGAGCTTACCTGCCAAGGCTGATTGCTTCCCATGGAACCTACACACTTTGTTGAACAATTTTGCCAGAGTCATTTATGATTACATAAGTAATTAATAATGGCTTTAAAATAACTTTGCAACAATTTTGATTCCATGTAGATTTCCAACAGAATAATGTCCACAATAATCTGACCTATTAGTTCTTATTTCAGAGAATTGGTGCTTACTACATAGCCCTGACTAATAAATATATAGGCAAAACATGGGTAAGAATATAGGAAACAAAATGTAAATTTTTGTCCAAACAGGGGGAGGGCTTGGAGATTTAGCTCAGTGTTAGAGCTAACAGGTAGAGCGCTTGCCTAGCAAGCGTAAGGCCCTGGGTTCGGTCCTCAGCTCTGGGGGAAAAAAAGAAGACTTTAAAGCACCATATGATCAGAATCACAAGGAGGGGTGATGTTTAGAAAGTTTAGGCCTTAACATTTAAAATGTAATGATGTGTGCCATTTATATTGTATGGTCAGGCTGCAAGCTGGCTTTTGTGTTTGTTTTACGTTTTGACTGACTTACCAAACTTACTCAGCTCAGACCTGCACAGACAGGTTTTGTAAAGAACCTCCACCAGGATCGTGTGCAAACATGTTCCCTAAACATCTACGTCCACGTATCATAACATCTTCCTGCTTCCGCCCTGGTGTTTTCAAATGTTAGTGTCACTGCAATAGAACCCGCTCTCTAACTGAGCAGTAGGGCAACGTGCTGAAACACCCTTCCGAGTTAAGAGTCAGTAAGAAGATTTTCTGCTTGTGCTCCAAGGTTGCACCCACCCAGAGCTGCAGGGTGAGGAATCTGCAGCCAGCCAAGGTAGCCAGGACGACTGGAGAGCTGGACTTGCAGGAAGAACAGTGAGGTGCTTGTGTACATGTAAGGGGTGTGTGTGTGTGTGTGTGTGTGTGTGTGTGTGTGTGTGTGTAACAAAACAGTGGAAGTTAACAACAACAACAAAAAATAACAAAAGAGAAGGGTTTCATAGTTTCTGCTGAGACAGACCTGATCCAAGTTCCATCTTTTAAGCAAATTTTTAAAAGATCAGTTTCCACAAGATGGGAGGTTGCAGGCACCTGGTTTTAAATGATTAACAACAGTCAGTTAATAACAATATAGTTATTATCATCAGTAATGGTGAAACTAAATACCTAGAAAACCTACTTTACAGTTAAAAACATAGTGGCTCTTTGTGTTGACTCCTCTGCACTATTTTTTTATTTTTTATTTTTTTAGCCATTATTGTTTCTTTGTTTCCTGGTGCCTTTACCCAATACTCCAGGCTACAATTTCTTAACACAGAAGTTACAAAATTCCAACCTTGTTGCTGAGTTGAATTATTTTCACTAATAAAAGGCAGATTTCTTTCCCCAGTTCTTCTCTTCTGGAGTCTCGTTGCTATTAATTATTCAACTCATTATCAGATATGTTTTCTTTTTTTTTTTAAAAAAAAAAGACATATTTGCTAAAATATTGCCATGTTCATCCGGACTCAAAACATCTTTTTTGTTGCTGTTGTTAACTTCCACTTTTGTGTTAGACACACACACACACACACACACACACACACACACACACCATGTGTACACAGGTGTGCCTGGCCACAGCTTTCACTGCCTAAGTTAGTTCTGCCTCTCTTCACCGACTCAGACCTACGGCTACCAGAGTGGCATGCATGTCAGACACACACATGAGCTAGCATTTTATTTCACATTTGGGGCGATTGCTTCTATTTCTCTCTTTTAATATTTTATTTTGATGTACTGATTCAAGCACTTTCTGATTCAACTACCTAGCACTTACAGATCTCTTTCTCTTCCCCCTCACTCTTAGGGTGCTGCAAACAAGCCAGGGCCTTGGACACACTGAAAGGGGTCTTCCCCAGAGCTACCCACTCAGCTCTCAGCTTCTTTAAAAACAAACAATAACAAAAAAAAAAAAATCAACCAACCAAAAACCACTATTTGGTATTTTTATCCATGATGGATTTTAGTTGTTTTCATGCCCCAGTCCCTTCTTCCACCCCCACCTCTCCTTCTAGAATCTTCTTGACAAGCTCCTCTTCTACTTTCCTGTGTGAACTGCTGCGTGCAAGTACAGTGTCTTACTTAGCATGGGTGGGAGGTTATTGACTGGACTGAGAGCAATGTGCCAGTGGCTACACGGTTGAAGAAAAGGATCCTCCCCTGGCTGACAGATGGTAGCTACTAGCAGTCCTCCGGTGAGCTCCCCTGCTGGCCCCACCCCCAGTCCATGATGGAAAGTTGACAGAGCCCATGGTGTGCACACTGGCAGGCAGGGAGCAGATAAACACAGATGTGCTGAGTTCATGAGTGGAAGGACTATGATATCTCTCACTGAGAGTTACAGAACTGCTGAAGTAGTGCTATGCCAGAACTAGATCTTGTCAACTGTGAAACGTTTGAGAATTCTGTAGAAAAACAAAACAAAACTGTTAGGCCAACGTGTGATATCAGGCATGGGGAGAATATTTACACCATGGCAATAAGCACACACTGCAGACCAGGTTTTGTTTGTTTGTTTGTTTTGTTTGGGGCCAAGTGAAGGGAGTGATGGGAAACATTAGCTTGCCATCACACTACACACTTGACTTTCCATTTTGTCTTTTTTTTTTTTTCAGAGCTGAGGACCGAACCCAGGGCCTTGCACTTGCTAGGCAAGTGCTCTACCACTGAGCTAAATCCCTAACCCCCCACACTCAACTTTCTAATCCAACTATTTGTATTACACTAAACATACTTTTTCATGTCCTTACTATAGTTCCCTAGCACCAATTTAAATGCTCGCAAGACTAAGTAATCCCTTTAAGAAACTGAATTCCAGCACTGACATGTATCCATATGTACACATTAACTTGCATGTTTCTAACAGCTGATCTTTAAGCTGTTTATATCTAGAAGCTCTTTGTATTGTACACTACTCCTAGTACCCAGCACAAGATGCAGTAGAAAATATAGTCTTCTAGCTCTCTCTCCTTAGTTGTCCATGCTCCACAGTGCCCTTTAACTTCTAGACTAATGCTGGGGGATGTCTTTCTGTATGCTATGAATATATGTTTTTCCAACTGGTTAATAAACAAGCTGATTTGGCCTATGGCAAGGCAGCTTAGAGGCAGGCAGGAAATCCGAGAGAGACAGGAAAGAGAAAGGCAGAGTCTGGGGTGAAGCTGGGAACAGCCACCAGGAGAAGCAAGACGTGAGAGTACCAGTAAGCCACAGAGCCACGTGGCAATGCATAGATTAATAGAAATGGATTAATTTGAGATATAAGAGCTAGCTAGCAAGAAGCCTGACCCATAGGCCATACAGTTTATAAATAATAAAAGCCTCTGTGTGTTGACTTGGGACTAAGCAGCTTCAGGGCGTGAGTGGGAGAGATTTGTCCCAACTACTCTGCCTTGGGTGGTCCAGGCTGGCAGAAGCACTTTCTACAGAGTGGCCTGAATGGCCTTAGCAAGCCTCCCTTACACACACTTTAACTCGGAGTTGGTTTATCTGCCTTTGCATCATATAGTAAGCTGCTTAAATTTTAATACCTCCCCTTTGGTCCATTTTCCAGATTTTCATTTTCCAAAGCAAGTGGATGATTTCTTTGGTCCCGTCATTAACATTATACTTGATTTCTAATGCTCAGTCAGGAAGGGCATTCTCCAAAGTGTGTGTCTGTTTACCCTGGTCCTGTGTCTTAGGTTAGGTCTTCGTCTCCACATCACATACAGTCTTCTACCTTTGACAATGAACAATAGTGAAGATGATTCTAAAATCACCTCTGCCGCACTGTCTGTTTAATTTTTTATCAGTCAATCCATCTTGGATATTTACTTTCTGTCAATTCAGGTTTAAATAGAAAAACCTCTTTGCAAGTCACCTTTATTTCTTCTTCATAATGTACTGTGTGTATACACCTCCTGGATTCTTCATCCAATTCTTTTTTTCTGTTCTATTTGTTGTCACCAAAATATTGATTCAAATATGCATGGCCTCCTCTCCAGGCTGTTGAAAACATCCGCCACCAAGCTTCCTGCTTTTCACGTGGGCGTTCATACTAGTATTGAACTAAGGGTTTTACCATCATTTCTACGTTCTATTCCGGTTCTGCTTTCTAACCTTACCTATACAGGAAAAGTGCATGTTCTTGTAGGGCTGGAAATTCTGGGCACAGAGGCCCACTGGCAGTAACTCACAATGGAAGCAACCCAGAGCCCAGCAATTCAAGACCAAAGACTTGGGTCCACAGTCTTGCTTCAGTGCTCATAATAAGCAGCGACCTTAGACAAGTGACTTGAATTCTCCAAGGCATCAGCTTTCTCATCTGTATAGTATAAGAAAGTAGCAGTGCCTTCATACTACTTCTCAGTGTTTCCACAATTTCTGCCTTAGTTAGCGTTTCTATTACTGTGGTGAAACACCATGATCGAAAAGCATTGTGGGGAGGATGGGTTTTTTGTCTTTTTGGCTTACACCTCCACATCACTGTCTATCACTGAAGGAAGTCAGGACAGTAACTCAAACAGGGCAGGAACCTGGAGGGAGGAACTGATGCAAAGACTGTGGAGGAGTGGTGCTTACTGGCTTACTCCTCATGGCTTGCCCAGCCTGCTTTCCTTTGGAACCCAGGACCAACAACCCAGGAATGGCACCACCCACAATGGGCTGGGCCCTCTTCATCAATCCCTAGTTAAGAAAATACCCTACAGGCTTGCCTATAGCCTGATCTTATGGAGGCCTTTTCTCAACTGAGGCTCCCTCCTCTGATGACTCTAGCTTGGGTCAAGTTGACATAAAACTAGCCAGTACAATTTCTGAGCCTATTAATGTTCTACCTTAGAAGCCAGGGAAAGTGTAGAATAACTGTGTAAACATAATCTAGGAGAAACAACTTTCTCACTGCAAACTCAACTTCTGGTTCTGCTCCCAAAGTATGTTACATGCGTAGTACATGTGACAGTTTGCTAATTTTCTGCTTCCTTACATATTAATAGAGAGGCCAAAGAGGGGAGTCTCCTCCTTGCATTTTGGTAAGGCTTTTCTATTTGGTTCTCCAAGATTTTTGCCAATTGTGTGATGAACCAAGGCATTTCAGATGTCTTACCTCCGAATTCCAATGCTGAAGCAAGGCCTGTACTACAGACATGTGTAGCCAAAGCCACAGTGCTCTCAATGCTACTAGGGTTAGGTTACAGCAGTTCTGGGAGGTTGAGCTGTTTTGTTTCCATGGCTTATTAAGCCAGGCTTAGACTGATGACAATAATCAAGTTCACTACAAATATCCTTGTGTCTTCCCAAAAAAGGAAAGCCAAACCTTAGGGAAAGGAAAGATAAAAGTTAGTTTCACAAACCCTAAGTCCAGGGTATTTCTGTGGACAAAAGAAATGAAGACACCTGAAAAGGATTATTATTATTATTATTATTATCATTAATTTATTTCCTAAAGGATCTCCAGCCATGGCTTCCTCTCTCTGTTGACTGCCAAGCCTATTTGCTAATTCCCATCCCTCAACCGGCCCACTAGCATTTCCTGTTGCAAATTAGTGCTCAGAGCAATTGAACCT
>CABHPP010147456.1:6948-19345 GCA_902168425.1 Peromyscus attwateri
AATAAATAGGGATTTCTCTTGCATTGTGTTTTTCTTATATATTTTGTGGTGTGTGTGTGTGTGTGTGTGTGTGTGTGTGTGTGTGTGTGAGAGAGAGAGAGAGAGAGAGAGAGAGAGAGAGAGAGAGAGGACAACTTCTTCAGAAGTCATTGTCTTCTGTTTGTTGAGACAGTTCTTGTTTCTGCTCCAGGCTGGCTGGCCAGAGCCTTCAATGGATTTTCCTGCCTCTACCTCCCATTTCCCCTTAGGAGTGCTAGGTTTGCCGATGAGGGCCACTGCATCTGTTTTTTTGTTTTTTGTTTTTTTCCTTTTGACACAGGATTTCTCTGTGTAAGCTTTGGCACCTTTCCTGGAACTCACTCTGTAGCCCAGGCTGGCCTCGAACTCACAGTGATCCGCCTGCCTCTGCCTCCCGAGTGCTGGGATTAAAGGTGTGCGCCACCACTGCCTGGCTCTGGTTTTTTACCTTGATTCCTCAGATTGAACTCAAGTTGTAGGCTTATGTGGCAAGCTGCTGAGCCATATGCGTAGCTCACACTGTGTTTTTCTAAAAATTTAAGCCTCAAGGAAGGGACAACTCTTTATATATATATTTTGAGACAGGGTCTCACTATGTAGCCAAGGCCCATGGCATTCATCATTCCCTGCTTCAGGCTCCTGAGTGCCGGGACTACATGCAGTGCCACATACCCAGTAGGCACCACATCTTTAAAGCACCTTGGAGAACAAAATAGGGCAGTATCAGGTACTGGGGATGTGTAGCTTAGTGGTAGAGCTTGTGCCTAGCATGTGCAAGGCCCTGAGTTCATTCTCAGCACCCAAACCAAACAACAACAAGAAGAAAACCCAGGGCAGCTATAGGTTCACTTGACACATGCTAGTCGGTGGGGAGTTTATTCGTTCATTCGTTTCTCATTGAGCATCTACATATTGACCTTCTATTAGGAGGCATATGTCCAGGAGCTAGAGGATCCGGTGGTACTTGCTATAGATCTTCTCAGTTAGTAGGAGAAACAACTGATAAACATGTCTGGTCTAGTGAGGGCCATGGCAAGTTCAGAGGGTGGGAACAGGGCATGCAGATGGAACTTAGTTTAGGCTGTCTCCCCCAGAAAAGAGGAATTTAGGATAGATCCAATACAAGGGGGTTCTGAGGCAGGCACAGCTGCACTGTGTACACTAGATTTTCAGTTGCTCTTTCTCCACAGTGTCTTATTCCAAAGGTTCCCCCTCTCCTTAAGAAAAGGGGAAAATAAGAGAAGCAAACACACACACACACACACACACACACACACACACACACACACCTTGTTGTTAATTTTTAGTTTTTAAAATTTTATTATTTTATGTGTACGAGTGCACTATGTGCCCATGGAGGCCAGAAGAGGGCATTGGATTAGATCCCCTGGCAGCGGAGTTACAGACAGTTGTGAGCTGCCATGTGGGTGCTGGGCATCAAACCTGGATCTTCTGGAAGAGCAGCCAGTGCTCTTAACTGCTGAGCCATCTCTCCGCCCTTGTTTATTTATTGCAGTGCTAGTGACCAAATCCATCCTCTCTCCTTCTCTCCCCTCCTCTCCCTCCTCCCCGCTTTTGTGAAATAGGGTCTCACTCTGAAGCCCAGACTGGCCTCAGATATGGGACTCACCCTTTATCTGCTTAGCCTCTCAAATGCCGGATTAAAGACGCATTCCTTCAGGTCTTGTTTTCTTTTTAAATTTATGTTTATTTTTTGACTGGGTTTTACTCTGTAACCCAGGCTGTCCTTGAACTACTGATCCTCCTGCTGCGGTGTCTCTAGACTGCTGGAGAAAGGGTGTCAGGGGTGAGTAGAAGGTGGGAACAATGCCTTGTGGACAGGGTAACTGCAAACGTATTCTGAGGTGCAAATTAAGGTACAGCGTTTGGTGAAGTCCTGAGAAAATCTTGGAAGGTATACCCTGAAATGTATGGGACACACAGTCCCAGCCCCTGGTATTTCCCTGAGGGAGCTAGCCTTCTGGCCTGTCCCTAATGGTGATTACAGTCCCCTCTTTCACTTGTTATTGTTATTGTTTTTCCAGAGAGTGAACTGGTTGGTTTTGTCACAGTTTACAAATGTAAAAGTGTCATGGAGAAAGGAACTGGTGTCAGCCGAAGCCAGGTTCTGTGCTTGGCACTCCGCCTGCATTAGCTCATCCCATCCTAACACCAACGGTAACTGAGCAGTCTAGGCTGGCAGCCAGAGCTGGGCTTCCTAAACAGACAAAGCCAAGCACTTTACCTGGTGTTTCTGAGCTACAGCTGGCCTGTCTCTGAAATGGGAATATCACAGCTGAGCGAGGGCTGGAATGACTGTATAGGAACAGTATGTATGGTAATATATGGAGATGAAACCATTTGGTATGGCGCCCTCCCAGGGCATGTTAAATGCCCAGCAAATGGTGGCTTGAAAACTAACTTGGCATCGTTTCATTTTTATAGGTACTGAATCTGGATCTAGAAGTTATTTAATGTGTAACAGCCCTTGGAACTCAGTATATGTCAGATTCTCAAGTTAGTGTGTGTGTTTCTGGTTGCTAAGACAAAGGACCCGAACCAAAGCAGCGCAGAGAGGGAAGGGCTTCTTCCGCCTCACAGTGCGCGTCCATCACAGCCGGGAAGGCACACCCGCAGGAGCTCGAGGAGGCTGATAATCCCTCTCTGGGACTAGCCGGGAAGTAGAGAAAAGGACTGATCAAAGCTGCCCAGGTCGCTTCCTCCCTTTTATTCACTCTAAGACACCAGCCTGTGGAGGTGGTGCCACCCGAATTCAGAGTTACACGCCTCTGGAAGAGCCCTCGTGGACACACCCGGAGGCGTGTTTCCATGGTGAGTCTAAATCCCGTCAAGTTGACAAAATCATCTGGGATTTAGCAAGTGCATTTGGGGAAAGTAAGACCTCCACTGCCGAATTATGAAAATCAAGCACAGTATCAAGACGATAAGAACTCCTGTAGTCTCCTTGTATAACAAGCACCTTAATGTATTTTCTTTTGAGATTCTATTTATTTTTATTTCATGTGTGTGAATGTCTGCTGAATGCGTCTGTGCGCCAGGTGTATGCAGTATCCAAATAGGCCAGAAGAGGGCATTGTATTCCTTGCAACTGGAGTTAACAAACGGCTGTGTGCTGGGAACTAACCCAGGTCTTCTGGAAGAGCAGCCCGCGCTCTTCTTAACTGCTGAGCCATCTCTTTAGCCCCCTTTCAGTGTATTTGAAAATACCTTCTCTGTAGCTTTTACTTAAGTGTGTTGTGTTATATCTATAAGCTTGGACCATATTCGTTCATTTGTCTTTACATTACAAACATTTTTTTCTGTCATTAAAATATCCTTGAATCTTGAATGGCTGCCAATCTTTGACTGTCTGAGTGTGCTAAAGCTTGCTGACCTATCCTAGCAGAGCATTTTTATGCTATTTGCATCTTCCTCCCCCCCTCCCCCCCCCCCCCCCCCCCCCCCCCCCCCCTCCCCCCCCCCCTCCCCCCCTTTCTTCCTTTCTTTCTTTGTGGCTTTTTGAGAAAGGATCTCACTATGTAACTCTGGCTGTCCTGGAACTCACTCTGTAGACCAGGCTGTCCTTGAACTCACAAAGATCCACCTGCCTCTGCCTCCTGAGAGCAGGGATCAAAGGTGTGCGCTGCCATATCTGGCTCCATATTCATTTTTAATAGCAGAAAGGTGTAAATATGAGCTGGGTGTGGTGGCACACACCTTCAGTCCCAGCCTCCGGGAGGCAGAGGCAGAGGCAGGTGGATCTTTGTGAGTGCAAGACCAGCCTGGTCTACTACTAAGTTCCAGGACAGTCAGGACTACATAGAGACTGTTTGAAAAATAAACAACAAAACCCAAAAAACCCCACCACCAACAAAATAAACAAAAAACCCAAAGTTAATGTTTGTATAGAAATCTCTCCATTTCTGACACTTTCTTTAAACATTTTGCCATGAAAATTAAAACAATTAATTTTATTTATTTTTTTTTGAGACCCCCCCCCCCCCCCAGACAGGGATTCTCTGTGTAGCTTTGTGCCTTTCCTGGAACTCACTTTGTAGACCAGGCTGGCCTCGAACTCACAGAGATCCGCCTGGCTCTGCCTCCCGAGTGCTGGGATTAAAGGCGTGCACCACCACCGCCCAGCAATTTTATTTATTATTGTATATACGTGAAGGCATATGTTACGGCACCCATGGAGGTTAGAGGACAACTTTGTGGAGTCGATTTTGTTTGGGGCTCCAACTCTACTCCTGAGGCTTGTGTGACAGAAACTTTTACCTGCTGAGCCTTCTCACAGGCCCTATCATGGCCAATTCCAAACACGTGCCAGGGAAGACGAAATGAATGAAAGATCTTCCATGCATGCCCCCACCCCACAATCCCCGGCATCAACAATTACTTTGGCAAGCAATCACTCTTGCCTAATTTTGTTTTGTCTTCTCTGATTTCAAACTTCAGACATAGGCTACTCTAGTCTGTTGATTGTTTTGTTATTTTTGAAGCAGGCTTTCTTCCTTTATACCTCGTACTGGCCTTGACTGGTGTGGCTCTGGCCTCAGCTTCCTAAATAGTGAGGTGCATGTATAAACCACCAGGCCCCACTTTGAAGTAGAACCCCCTCCCCTACCCACTGCAGATGGATCCCCAAACCATGTGCAAGCCAGGCAAGTGCTCTACCACCGAGATACTGCTCCAGCTTGAAGACACATTCTTAACTGTCCAATTACTGAATTCTGGGCTAGAAATACTTTTTTTTTTTTTAAGAATTTGGCTTTATTTTGCCAGGAATACTTCTAGAAAGGTTGTGTGGATTTGCACTCTCAACAATTGTGCATGAGAATGCTGGTTTGGTTTTATTTCACCCTGTCCTGTATTGACTGTGTATTATAACACCCATGTGCACATGTACATACATTTACATGCTTGGAATGTCAAAAGTGCTTTCTTTACACACACACACACACTTTTTTTTTTTTTTTTTTAATTGCCAGGCTTCTACTGAGAAGGTGTCTAATGAATACAGAGAGGCAGTCTCTCCTGAAGAGGCCACAGGAAACATGTTATTCTTAGGGATCCCAGCTGGGGGTATGTGGGTGGGTGAGGGTCATTTCTCCAGCTGTTCTAGAACCAGGCAGGTATGGTTCTTAGCTCAGGGAAGAGCTGGGAAGTCTCCTGCCTCACCTAAAGGGCAGCCACCAGGGGTCAGGATGGGGCCAGAGATCCTGCTGCTGGGAAGGAAGGGGTGGCCGGCAGCCAGACACTGCATTTCCTCTGTCTGGCCACTGCTGGCTTTGGCACAGCTAAAACTCTGCTCCCCAGATCATGATTCCAGAATGTTCTGCAAAGATGTCCTTCTCTGATTGTACCGGTTTTTCTTAGCTTGCTGAAAAGGGAGCTTCTGAGAAGCACACGTCCATACTCCGGGTGTGTCCTTCAGAGTGATTCTTTCTAACCCTCGTGGTTAAAATCTGTATTAAATATCTTTAATAAACCAGACTCTCTTTGTTGGGGGGAAAAAAAAGGAAGAAAAGGGCGATGGGCTGGCAGAAACCACCCTGCCAGGAGAACTGCATTTTGCTTTCTCTCTGTACACGTCTGTGAGACTGAGCTCACTGGAGAGCAGACATTTTTAACTTGACATCCCTGAGCTGAGGGAGCTAAGGACGGTTCTTACCAACCCCTTCCATTTTTGTGAATGGTGCATGCAGATAGTGTTCCTCTCTGGGGAGAAAGCAATAGCTTTTATGAGATTCGTGCCTCAGGCAGCCCAGTATTTTCTGATACCTATCCTCCTCCCAAGCCTTTTGGCTTCCTTTGGTGATTGGGAAGTGAATAGGGGTCTGGAACACAGTGTTCTTGGTGGCTGGGCTAAGGGCTGGACGCTTCTCACCATCCAAGGGAGCTAAGAAAGCACCTGGATTTTCCCTGGGATGGGATGGAGTGAGGAAGGGCCATTCAATGGGGGCTAGGATGGATTTGGATACTTACCCATGTACCCATGTATCAAGGCAAATGTACCCATATATTAAATGGCTGCTGTGGGTAGCAGAGGATCAGGGAAAGAAGGCTGATCCCAGGCCATAGTCTCGGAACCTGTACCTTGGAGCCCTGAGTGACGGGCAAAGGGCCAGAGGTAGCAGTCAGGGAGGCTCCTCACTGCCAGGACACAGCTTTAAAGCTCACTCCGCTCTAACTTCATTTAAGTCTTTCACTCAGCTCAAGCATGGGTGGGAGGTGGCATCAGTTGCCACAATACAAGTTTGCTCTGTGGAAGAAAGAGGATCTGGGGAACTAGAGAGCCTGAAGGTCAAGTCCAGGGTTCAGCATATCAAAAATGAAGAGATAATCCCAAACACTCCAAATTCCAATAGGAGTGTTTCATTTTATTTCATAATAGTGGTTTGTATTTGTAAATAGAGGTGAGAGAAAGATGCAGTGAATTATGATCATTATCCAAATCTGTTTGGCAGCTGCATGAAGAGGAGGCAGCGGCCAGAAGACAACTGGTGTTAAAACCGCAATTACACAAGGCCAGTGAGATAGATGGCTGAGCCGGGAAAGGCGCCGGCCATGTTAGCCTGGCAGCCCGAGTTCCCGGAACCGATATAAAGGTTGAAGGAGTGACTTGATGTTACAGAGTTGTCCTCTGACCTCCACACGTGGACCACTGCATACACACCCCACCCCCTATCATGTACACATGATAGTAATAGCATACAACTAAAAAAACCCCTAAAAACTACAATTACACAGCTATAAATGCCAGGAAATCAGCCTCAGACTTCGGATTCCAGTTTCCCATGTTTCCTTGGGACTTGCAGTTCATTATCTTCTTTCCTGGGGGTTGTGGGGGGGGGGGGGAGGGAGAAATTTCACCTTTTGTAGCAGCAACTGCAGCTCCTCACAGAGTTTCCCTTGTTAAGTAGAAAATAAGCAGGTGTTAAGACTGATTGCCATCGTGTTGACTTGTCGATGAAAATAGAAAAACTGGGGGGAAAGTGACATTTTCGAAGAAAAATGGGAGCAACTGTTTGAAGTGATATGCCAAGAATAAATGCAGTACTAGTGTAGTGTCACATGCCTGTTTTCCCCGGCACTGAGGAGGTGGAGGCGAGAGGAACAGGAAGTCAAGAGCGGCCTCCACTACACAAGAGTTTGAGGTCAGGGAGCTACAGGAGACCCTGTCCCAAACAAGCCAACCCCAAACCAGGAGAACCTCTTTCTAGGTAAGGAAGCTTCTCCTTCTGTTCCCGGGGTCAATAGGTGTCTCCTCTCCTCTTTCCTCCCTTTGCCCCTGTGTGATGCCTTCTTCCGGACACAGCAATGGTAGACTCCCTTCCCACGGCTCACACACCAAGTCCTCCTGTGTAAGGCTGCCCTTGGCCTGGATTTGCCTTTGAACAAGACTAAGGATGCTCATATAACCAGGTCAGCTCTGTCCTCCCACTTGAAAAATGAAATCTTGGCATAAGCACATGAACCTTCCATTCGACTTCCCAGCATCCCCAGCAAAGTTTTTCATGCAGGATGAGAGTGGGAAATAAGAAGGCTGAGGTCCCTTTTACTCTTCAGGGAGGACTCAGGAGCCAGACTCCCCCACTGGTCCATTTCATGGGAGATATGAGAAGGCTTCACACTTGGCAGCTTTCGCTTCACGCAGCAGGCAGCTCCACAGGTGGAAGAGAAGGGGTCTCCAATAGGCCATAAATGCCTGCTGCCGGGAGAAAGTCTACTTCGTGTCTTCAGGTCAGGACTGTGGGTGCCAGAGACTCGTTACCCCTGACAAGTTCCTGTTAGAGGCTGCCGCTGCAGGACCAGGGACTGAGGGCTGAGTCGTGTCCACAGAGGAGTTTCTTTGTCTCGAAAGCCTGTGGTGAAGCCACTATACACACAGCCGTATTGTGGACTTGCCTGTGGAGATTCCCCCCAAACCTTGCCTTGGGTGGCAGCCAGCTTCTCTACTGGCTCTAATCATACCCTTAGCTTTCTCTTCACTAATAGGCCTGTGTTGTTCATCACCACCAACCTTAGTACTTTGCTGCGGCAGCTGGCCAGGTAAGATGCTCTCTCACCCAGTCAGAAATGTCTTCCGAACGACGCACCGTTGTATTCTCTCCTCAGCTCTGGATTCTGGGTGCTTCCCTGGTCCCAGCAGTAGCTAGGAAGAAACTACAGTGGTGCTTTGTGAGCATGGATTCAAGACGATGTGTTCTTGCCTCTCTGTTGCATCTGTAGAAACGACCTTCGTGCTCTACAGCCGTGGTTCTCAACCTTCCCAGTGCTGCGACCCTTTAATACAGTTCCTCATGTGGTGGTGACCCCCAACCATAACATTATTTTCATAGCTACTTCATAGCTGTAACTTTGCTACTGCTGTGAATTGTAATGCGACTACCTGTGTTTTCAGATGGTCTTAGGTGACCGCTGTGAAAGGGCCATTCAACCCGCAAAGGGGTCAAGACCCACAGGTTGAGAACCACTGCTCTAGACCACGTAGTGACTGAGAAAATGATGTAGGGTCCCTCATGGCATTGGCCAGACTTCTGTTTTACTGACCTCCTGCTCACACTGCCAGCTCTCTTCCCACTTGACCAATATCCTGCATATGCTGATATTCTGATTATGTTCAGAGTGACCTTGGGTGTTTATCCCTTTGCGGTATGTGTGTATCGGACATCTCCATCCTATCCCTGAAGATGGGCTTCTCTTCAACTGCCGTGGGATCTCGTTGCTGGCAAGCCACAGGAAAATAGGAACACATGGCCCTAACATTTTGTGCTAATCCCAGTACCTCCCCAGACAAGATCTCAGGCTGAGGCCGAGGGGATAGTGTGGCCCTGCTCTCCAGTGGTCAGCAAACACAGTAAGAGCCAAGGCTACGGCTCTTGTTCCTCATGCAGCGGCGCTGGTGCCGAGTGAGGCTCCCACTGAGAAAGGGTACTGTTTCATCTTTAATAAATTCGGCCGGGCGTTGGTGGCGCATGCCTTTAATCCCAGCACTTGGGAGGCAGAGGCAGGCGGATCTCTGTGAGTTCGAGGCCAGCCTGGGCTACCAAATGAGCTCCAGGAAAGGCACAAAGCTACACAGAGAAACCCTGTCTCGAAAAACCAAAAAAAAAAAAAAAATAAAAAAAAAATAAATTCGGCATTAGATTAAGCACATTGGAAGGCCAAGTGACTCATTTCTATTTCTGGCCTTCAGACATCGATGACAGCGGTGACCTCAGACTGTGGACAGGAAGGAGTGTTGGAGAGTTGGCAACAGTGGAGTTATTCCCTCCTCAGGAGACTCCTGAATGACTTCATTAATGATCATTATTGGTACTTTTACAATTAAATTTTTTTCCCTTATTTCTGTTTTATGTGTATGGGTGTTTTGCCCGCATGTATGTCTGGTACACCATGTGCCTATGGAGCCCAGAAGAAGGTATTGGATCCCCTGGCACTGGAGTTACGGACAGTTGTGAGCTGCCATGTGGGTGCTGGGAACCACCAGACTTTGGTCCTCTGGAAGAGCAGCCAGTGCTCTTAGCTGCTTCCCAGCCTTATTATTAGCATTTTTGAGATAGGGTTTCAGGAGCCCAAGTTGTCCTCAAATTCCATCTGTAGCTGAGGATGACTTTGAACTTCTGAGCTTCCTGCCTCCACCCCATACGTGCTGGGATTATAGATGTTGCCATCACACATGGTGCCAGGGATTGAATCCGTGGTTTGCATGTTCTAGCCAAGCATTCTACCAGCAGAGCCACATTCCCCGCTCCGCGCCCCCCCTCCCCGCCCCCACACCCCACACAACAACTTTAGAAGAAGTTTGGACAGGGTTCACGTTGAGTGATGACGACACACGAGCCCCCTGGTCCTTGCCTTCGGTTCTGGGCTTTTGTCAGTGTGAACTCACACTTGAACAGTCCCGTTTTGTTACATCTTCACCAGTTTCTGGGTCACCCCCCAAGCAGAAGTAGCACTCACCCCTCTAGATGTCTGTGGTCCAGCTGCTGCTGGGGAGTTGCCTGGACTACATCCAATGTCGTCTGTGGTCATGCGCTCCCATCCCATCCTTCCCCACGGAAAGGTGGGACCCAAGCAAATGCTATCATGATGAATACAGACCTAATGGCTGTCACATGACCCTGCAGATCCCCTTCCCAGGCCCCTCTGTTACTGCCAGAGCCTAGGTCTTAGAAGGTGAGTTTTTTGAATTTGTTCTGAAATTCAAAGCTCAGTCTGTTTCAGCCAAACTACCTCACAAAGAGAAGGGACACAGGCGTGGAGAGGAGAGCTGAGGATCATTCCTGGAGCTGGGCTCCAACACAAGGAGTGGGCCAGAGTGGGGGAAATGTTGGTGGAGCTGGTCAAAGAGGCCCAGAGACGAGCCTCTAACAGTTGAAGACTCAGGCTCTCCAGAGTCTGTGTGGGCCAGATTCAGCCTCTCTTGGGACAGCACTCATGCTAATTAAATACTAATCTCATGTGGTAGTAAGGAAGCAGTTACCAAAGCAGGGGACCTGGGGCACCTGAAGCAGGCAGAAGCAAGAACTACCTCATTGGTTGTTAGGCAAGCAACCCATCTTCATGTTATAGCTGTCTTTATACACAACTTTGGTGTTAAGCCTGAGTTTAACAACAGGTTTCCTCACTAGGGTCTCTTGTAAGCTATAGGATGCTCCTCCCAGTACCTGTGAGCAGGCTTAGGTCAGACAGGCTCAGCCAGACTGTAGCAAGTTTGAAGCTGTATACAACCTCGCCAAGACTCAGTTTTCTTATCCTTTAAAATGGGTACAATCTTACTTCACTGAGAGAGGTAACTGAGAGAATCACATGATGTGTGTGTGTGTGTGTGTGTGTGTGTGTGTGTGTGTGTGTGTGAGAGAGAGAGAGAGAGAGAGAGAGAGAGAGAGAGAGAGAGAGAGAGAAACAAAACAAAATTTCTACTGCATAGGGAAACTTAATAGCCAGATAATCCTGGAATTCAGTACCTTAGGCATCCGACACACAGAGATTGGGACACTGCTTTTGTGCCATGCTTGGCATATATCAGCTCCTGGCCATGTTTTCGATGCTTCCTGTGTGTTGGGCAGCCCAGGTGGCATGCAGGGCACCTGGAGAAGTCACGGTGGCAGGAGCGAGAGGCAGCTGGTCACATGGCATCCACAGTCAGGAAGCAGAGGGAGATGAATGCTGGTGCTCAGCTCACGTTCTCTTTCTGATACGGTCCAGGATTCAGTACATGAAATGCTGGTGAATTGTCTTACCTCAACTAGCCTAATAAAGACAATCCCTTGCAGGTGTGCCCAGAGGCTAACCTTGTCTGAATAACCCTTCGTGGGTAGGTGTGAAGGCTGGTCTTCTAGGTGATTCCAGATCCTGTCAAGTTGACAACTAATGCCAACCGTTACAGGACAGCCACAAAGCCCGCTGTGAGGTCCACCGTCAGATGGGCAGTGACAGGGCCCGCGAATGCTGCTGCTCATCTCACAAACGGTTTCTTACAGGAGGAGTGAAGATTTTCTCTTCTGGATCCTCCACTGAAGAGGACTCCAGCGTTCCCCTGAGCTGCTGAATTTCTTCATGCATGTCAAGCTGTGCCCGGCACCACCAGTTCACTCAGCCAACTTAAAAAATATCTCGTTTATTTGTTTTTGGAAGATTTATTTTTATTTTGTTGGTGTGTGTGTGTGTGTGTGTGTGTGTGTGTGTGTGTGTGCACCAGGTGCATGCAGTGCCTGTGGAGGCCAGAAGAGGGTGCTGGATCCCTTGAGACTGAAGTTATAGGTGATTGTGAGCCCTGTGTGGATGTTAGGAATCAAACTCAGGTCCTCTGCAAGGGCAGTCAGTGCTCTTAACTGTTGAGCCATCTCTCCAGCTCCCTCATTTGTTTTATTTTAAATGCTGTGTATATGTGTCTATATACCACATGTGTAGGTGTCTGAGGAAGCCAGAGGATCCAGGTTTGATGCCCAGCACCCACATGAGATCTGCCTGCCTCTGCCTCCTGAGTGCTGGGACCAAAGATGTGCGCCACCACAGCCAGCTCTTTTTTGTGATATAAAAAAACTTGATTGTGTAGTTTTTGAATGTGAACTTTGTATATGACAGTTGTGTGCAATAATGTCAGTAGGTTAGAATGCATGGATGTGGCAGAGTGGTCCAACAGTGTCCATCTACATGCTAGGGAAGCTGAGAACCTCAGTCTGTGAGGACGGACGCCTCAGCAGTTTCCACAGGACACTGAAAGACAGGGATTCCTGACTATCCACAGTGAAGGCTGGAGGAGTTGAGATGTCAGTGAGGATGGCATCAACATCTGGATAACTAACACATTCCCTGAAGGAAGGAAGGAAGGAAGGAAGGAAGGAAGGAAGGAAGGAAGGAAGGAAGG